>JAOTAX010125027.1:0-20254 GCA_025629825.1 Erythroxylum guanchezii | reverse complement strand
ACCAACCCTGAACTCAGAACTCCCAATACAATGCATTTCCATAGTTTCATTTTGAACTCGCATATACAAGATCGGGTCCTAGCCCTTCCTTTGAGGACGGGATGTTACATTGATAGTGAATGTGAAATATCATGAAATTGTACAATTGATACGGAAAATGACAAGTAAAATGATATGAATGAAAGAAGTAATATAAATGAAATAAGAGGAATGATTGATCCAGTGCATGTGAATGAAATGATATGAAGGGTCTTGTTATGTGTTATGTGATTGGATGAACCGTCGATGATGGTCACTCGCTGAGTTCGCAAAACTCACCCAAAATTTGCAAATATTTTTCAGGGCTCCGAAGATACCCCGTTGAGTCAACGGGAATATGCGTACAAGATTCTAGTGAAGATTGGAGGTCGGGATCAGTTCGCGTCTGCATTTCATATATTTGTTTTGTATAATTTGTATTCTAAAATGAAGGGCCCAAATGGCCACATGGGAATTTTGTAAATGGTATTGAATGCATTCATTTATGATTGATTGAGGACCCATTATGGGTACCAATTTCCGCATATATTGTTGAAAAAAAAGTTTAGCATTTTCGATTCATCAAGTGTAGTAGCACGCCACTCTCGCGGGACACGGACTAGGATGTCACAACGATATCAAGTTCGGGTCATAGTGGGAGTGGGGTGTTACAAAATAAGTGAACCAATCAACTTAAAATATGGTTATACTGTGATAAAGTTACAAATGAAACCAAGGGACTTAAATGGTAATTTTGGTAGATTAGAAGATGATAAAGATGTTACTAGAGGTAATAGGAGAGGTAAAGATTATAGCAAATCTTTTGCAAAAAAAGGTGCACAAAGGAAGGAGATTAGTTGTGTTCAAACAGCCACATCATAGTCCTGACTTGTCAAAGATCCTTGCGTACATGGCAAACTACTTTAGCATCGTCCACTATAAAATTAATAATAAGTTTTGTAACAAATTAAAAGTTTACGTATTTTATCACTATTTTTGATAATTCTAACTAGTATTACAAAATCAAAAAAAGTTTAATATTCTTAATATAATATACTATATAAATTATAAAAAAACTATTAGAAATGTTACCATCAAAATGTATCATAATAAGTATAATAATTCAAATATATATTAAAATGACATATCAAATAAATAATTCTTATAATATTAAGTATTATAAGGTGGTTCATTTATTTCTACCACCTATCTTATCCCATTTTATCCATATTTATTAAAACTTATACATTACGTTAACCTCTTTGCTAACGTGTGTTTGTGCGTTCAACTGAAAAGGTGACTAAAAATTGATTTTTGATTATGGGATACCATCTAACCAGTTGACATGGGCTAAGGTCACGCGGATAACAGAAGAGACCAAGATTTTATAACATAGGTAAATTGAGGTGGACATAAAGAATCCAATTAGGTGATTTCAAGAAGAAGATTTAGATCTCTATCTTCTAGATAAATATAAATTTTGATTGAGTCTTTAAGCTTTCAGATCAATCAGAAAACAGTATTTATATGGCCAAAAAAAGAAAAAGAAGGAAGATAGTATTTTAACGGGCGGCGTATAGAAATAACTTCAGTGATGCTAAGATGTTATTAGCGAAACTCTGGTTGGCCAGGGATGCCATAGAGGCTTACATAATGCTTATGAAATGATCCTTAGTACTAGAAAACTTGACGAATTGATTAATGAAAAAGGAGTAGAGATACGAGTGCTTCAGACCTGGTGATGACTGGATAATATTTCTTCTGGCCTACCGTACGTTATCAATTTCGACAACGATTGAAGAGTGTGCATGTTGAAGGTTTACCACCAAACACAGTTCTTAGGCATGAACCATAGATAATCTCGTCACAAAAGGGTTGCCTATCTAACAGTACTTTATAGTCAAGAAATCGTTGGGACACCTCATCAGAAACCGTCAGGGACTGACCTCCTTCTTCAATATATTCAGTTGCCTTTCCTTGATTGTTAGTGAAATGATGTGCCTTGATCCTACCCACCATTGAAAGCAGTAGCAAAGATGCCACAGAAAATGCAGCAAACTTTCTCGCTGACACCTTTAACTTATTTTCGTCGAGTTTTCTCTGCTCGATAGCTTCAAAGTATAGCAAGAGATTCTATGCAATCTTTGCTGCTAATTTTAGCTTGAGAGATAAAGTTGCAAATAGACGGTTAGATTAGTTGAGTTCATTTATGAGTCATGTTAGTGGTAACATCTCTATCGATCTATGTAGAAAAGGACAAAAAGCTTTGTATCTTAGGGTTGAGTTAGGATTTGTTAATAATTAGTACTAGATTTGCTGGCAAAAGAATCGATATTCGTTGCATTATCCTTCATTTGTGTATTGGTATAAAGACTTGATTCCTTCTCAAAATTCTATTTTATATTTGAAGCAATCTTATGATGCGTTTTAAAGAAAAAACCAAAACACTGATATATTTCTAAGCAATGCCTGAAATACTTGCGCTTTAATGCTGTGAAGATGTTAAGAGCTATGGCAAGTGGCTCGTGTCATAAAGCGACAGGACAGGAGGCCACTTTGTTGCCTTGTCGCTCGTGACGCTGCCAGAGACCGTTCGGGCCGGATGTAACTTACTAATGCAGAGGTGGTTTACATTATAAGTTTTAAAATATCAAATTACAAAAGTCAGCAATTCTAGAAGTGTTTAGAACTTCATTTTCTTAACTATTTTTTAATCCACTCACAATAGCTCCATTTTCTAAACCAATCTGAAAACACTTGGCCTAACACTTTATTTTAGTTAATATTACGACAATTATTACTTGTAGTGTCTTTTTATGCCAATTTAACACTAAGGGCAGATTGTAAGAAGAATTAATACCCTGTTTGGAAGAATCAATACCTTGTTTAGCAATCAACAGATTGCATTAGCTATTAGCTAACAGTGAATTAATATAGTTGATTTGACCAACGGATAATATCAGCTATTTATTTAAAGATGTTTGGTAAATTTAATTAATTATATGTAAAATTACTTATAAGGCATGACTTAAAAAAATAATTTATAGGGAAATAAGTATTATATCTTAGTATTTATTTGAAAAATCTCATAAGAATTTATGCTTATGTTTTAATTTGCTTTAGTTAATCCATTAAAATTAAATAAATTAATAACTATTTGAATATGTTCAAAATAAAAAATAAGTTAATGTTAGAAACTAAATGAAAAAATGTAGTAGTTAATGAGCATAAAACTTATTTTTAATTATATGAAAATGTAATTAATTATATGAAAATGTAATCCCTTAATAAAAATTAATCTTATCTTATAACTAAACTAAAAAGATTTTAAATAATTTTATCTATTAAAATTAACATTAAAATAATTTTTTAGACATAATAAATATTTATAGAAACAATTTTATGTTTAAAAATATTTTTTAAATTTAATGATTTAATTCTTCTTAATTATAAAATTTAATCCAAGTATTAATAAGTATCATGAATGCGACTTGAAACTTTCCGACCCAATTCAATCTTTAAATCTAATATTATAGAAAATTTTGGTCAATATAAAATAATATGGTTGCATTTTTTGTATTGTACAATACCAAATCCAAAAATAATTATTTTATTTAATTAAAAATGAAATAATTTTTAGAAACAATGATACTTATATGAAACATAAAATTTTATTGAAGAAAAAAAATTCCAATTTGGATTAATTTTTTGAATAAACTAGAGTATTTTTTTTAGGTCAAGCAATCTGAATTTACACTTTATGCTTATATTTCCCTATCTCTCTCTCCTCTCCCCTCTTGTAATTTGTAATAATTTTTAGATATAATCATTTTTTTCCCTTAATTTCTCAGTCATTGGAGCAAAACACTCCTTATAGGAGCGTTTTCAAAAACAATAGATTTGCTTCAATCTATTAACCCAATCAACTTATTACTAAATATAATTATCATCGATTTGTTATGGTCAAACAACTAAATACCTCTCAGTCTGCCAAAAGCTGATAAGCTATTTACTAAACAAGGCAAATATATTTCTACGAAAATTAAATTTTAAATATTAAACCAAATATGAATTATATTATGTTTAATATGAAACAACTCATTTATGTCTCACATTTTAGACAAATTCATGTGTTATATTCGAAAATGTTTTTTTTTTATTTTTCTCTCTCTTATTATTTATTCCAAATAACAATTTGAATTTTTAATTAAAATTTTAACTTTAAGTTTCATCTTTATGAATTAATCCTATACTTTAAAATAAAATATAAATTTTAGAAGATGGAATAATTAAAAAAATAAAGTTAAACCTTAGGAATTAAAAAAAGTGAAAATTAACATCGAAAAACATCTAAAGGTTAATTCAACTTAAATTAAAATATTAGAAAGTTAATTGTTTATTTTTAAATATGAATAATCAATTTAATGTTATTAAATTAGTATAAATGGTCATAAATCTTAAATAAGTTAATTCACCAATTCCATATTTTAGTTAATATTATGACAATTATTACTTGTAGTGTCTTATTATGCCACTTTAACACTAAGGGTAAATTGTGAGAAGAATTAATACCCGGTTTGGCAATTAGCATATCATTCTTAATTACCCCCTTCCAATTCTTTTCAGGCTCTTCTGTTTTTTTCCTTACAATCTTTAAGTATGATCTCCTCGCATCTTCTCACTGGAGTGTTTTCTCTTGATATGTCCAAACCACCTAAGCTTAGTCTCTCTTAGTTTGTCAATAATATTACCTACTTTTAATTTATCCCTTACCATTACATTTCTGACCTTATCTCTTTTGATAAGGGAAAAAATGTGATAATTTTAATTCCTTTCATAGTTTTATTAATTACGAGTTATTTATATTCTTCATAAGAGTAATAGAGAAATTAACATGTTTTTGCTTGAATAATTGCATATGTCTTGCTTGGATTAGTTTTTATACAATTATTGCAGCAAAAGTCACTATCATCTGGAAAAAAATCACTAAAAATAGTTGTTGAAAATCCACTATTTTGATTGATGCATGAAGAAGTTGCTCTCATGATGGGAGCTATTGGATGGAATAGGCTAACTTTTGGTTTGTGTGTCCCATACGTGCCAAACAACTTGTAAATGCGTTTGTTGCAAATGGGACATATGTCAAGCACAAGTAGCACCTGCATCATAAAAGTAAGGTGCATCTACTTTTGTATATAGATGACATCTTGCTTGCATCAAATGACTTGCCCATGCTGCATGAGGTTAAGCAACTTTTGGCCAAACATTTTTGTATGAAGGATCTTTATAAGGCATATTTATTCCAAGGTATTCAAATTTACTATGACAGATCTAAAAACTTATTGGGTCTTTCACAAAGTGCATACATTGAGCGTGTATTACAAAGGTTTAATATGATTAAATGTAAATATATTTCATTGCCTATCTCTCATGGTGAGAGATTATCTTAAGCATAGTGTCCAAAGAACAAGATTTAAAGAGTGGTTATGAGGAATGTTCTTTATTTTAATGCAGTAAGTAACATAATGTATGCTTATATATGTAATAGATTGGACATTGCATTCGTTATTGGACTTTTAGTTAAGTATCTAGCTAATTTAAGTACAAACCATTGGAATATAGTTAAATGAGTCTTGAAGTACCTTAAAGGAAATAAAGCTTATATTTTAATAGTCAGGAGAGTCAACACTTTAGACTCGGTTGGTTATATAGATTTAGACTTTATTATGTGATATGGTGATCAAAAGTTCACATTAGACTTTATTTAGTTGTATTGTGATAATCTTTCTACTATTTTATTTAATAAGAACAATAAGAATACCACATGATCTAAGTATTTAAAGGTCAAATATTTGACTATAAAGGAATTGATGCAAAAAGATGACATCATAATAGAACATATATTGGACCTCGATTTTTTTTAAAATTATCTATTATTTGTTTAATTAATTATTGTTTATTTTTGGATTTGAGCCCATTAATTTATTGGGCATGAGTAGAAATTAGAATTTTGGATAGAAAGATGAAGATTAAATTAGAGTATGGTATGGTGTTAAGAGAGTTAAGGAGTTAGTAAAGCAAATAAATGAAGGAGGGTAGAATTGGAAAGGCTAAGTAAGTGAAGGGTAAAATGGGAAGACAACCTAAAAATGTGTCTTGAATAAGTGAGAAAGAAGAGAGAATCGTGAGAAGAAAGAAAATAAGAAGAGAAAACGTGAAGAAAGAAAGAAGAAGAAGAAGAGAACGTGGGAAGCTAAGAAAGAGAGAAAATCGTGGAGAAAGAACAAAAAGGAAGAAGATTTGGGCCAAGTTTAAGGTAAGTTCATTTTTCTTTCTTACTTAGGTAGGGAAAGAAGTAGAGAATGGGTTTGCACCGGAAGAAGATGAGACCCATTTTGATTTTCTTGGGTTTTTAAATTAGGGTTTGGTTTTGCTAGTTTAGATGAGCTATAGGTAGGTTAGGTTTAAGTTCAATTTTAGCAGCTTTTGATGTTTTTGAAGTTTATGAATTTATATTTTAATTTGGATTGAATGAGAAATTTTTTTTGTTTTAGGAAACCAATAAAACCTTACTTAAGAGCAAGAGGAAAGGTAATCTTGAGCTTGAATTTTCAACGAAATTAGGTGGGTAATTTATTTATAGTTATTATGTGATTAGGCAAATTCTTGCCTATGTGTGTGTATGTTGATTTCTTGAATTTGAATGGTTACGACTTGATTGGAAATGCATTATGCATTGTGATTATGTTATACCTTGAAAGAGATTATAACATTTTGAATTAAATGAAAAGAAGGAAAAAGCATGAAAGTATGAGCATAGGATAAAATGAATATGTGCTTTTGTTTGGGCGAGAGAGGAACCATTTCGTTCGTCACGTGCACGTAGACAAGAACCTTCTCCCGGCTGTCCGCTTGTGGCATATGAGCTCTGAAAATGGACTCATTTTGTTCATGGTATAAACTTCGGTTTCTCCATTTCGTACCCATGAGACCCTTAAGCCATTTGTTTGTGCATTGCATTTGCTTTGTTGAGTATGATAAATGATTGAGTGTTATGCATGAATGGTTGAGTAATTATATGAGATGCTTAGGTGATAACATGTTTAACTTTGAGACTTTGAACTAGAATTGTTGAATTGATCAAATTGCTAGATTATACAAATATATACATATGCTTGAATTTGTGGTTAATTGCCGATGGCTATAAATATATTAGCCACTAAGATTTGTATCTCAACCTAATATTTTTCCACTTCTCAGGTGCAGAACGAAAAGGTTAGTGATCCTTGCAAGGCATTCGGAAACTCCAAGATAATTAGAGACTTTTATACTAAGTTAGTTTGATCACTTTTAGATAGCTTTATAAGCATATCAAACATTGAGCATCCATTTGTATTTGTATTAAGTTATTGATATATATGTTGATATGTAATTAAAGTTAGGCTCAAACTTTGTTTAGATTCATTAATGAAATATGATTGCCTTTTGCTTATGACCTTCCAAGTGTACATTGCACTTTTTCAAGTCTTTCATAGGGGTAAAAGTTGTGTATTGACTTCGGGGGAAAACCTGTACTAATCTAGGCTGAATTAGACAAAGTTGTCTTTTTGGAAGTTGTATATCATCTTTCTAGCTTTCTAACGATATAAAGTATGAAATTTTTGGATTTTGGAATTGAGAGATATGATCATTATAAGATAGTAATGTTGAATGGGATGTACATACCGGATAGCTACATTAAATTAAAATTTTGACCACTTTTAGAGGTAAAAACTTTCTTTGGGGGGTCTTCATGAAAGTTGTAAGTCTAGAAGTCTTCTTCGAAACCATCTTTGAATGACCTTAATCCGATATCCCTAGTGAAAGTTATGCCCTTTTTACTAAAACAGGTTGGAGGAAGAAAAACAAGGAAGTCGCGACTCTGCGGATTTTCGTGCAAGTCGCGGTCGCGACCTGTAGGCATTCCCAGACCAAAACACATTGGCTCTTTTGGCTATAACTTTGTCATCCAACCTCCAAATGACTTGATTTTTAAACTAATAGTTTTCTAACACATTCCTCTATCTCTCCATAAAAAATTATAGCTTTTGGTATTGATTTGAAAAAAATTGATTGAATCAAAGTAAGGATATGGGTTGGAAGAGTATGAATTGGATATCTTTTACTGAACATACTTTGATATTTTGATGATATTTTGATCTGTAGAGCTTCAAAGGAGATGATTCTTGTTTCTAAATAAATTAGAGACATAGAGCTACAAATTATCTAAAGGAATCAAATTTTTATTCAGTCCCTAATACTTTCAATTTCTTGATGGAAGTTGAGCATAGTGTACTATTTCAGTTTAATAATAGCCCGAAAATATTTGGGGTATAATTTTCAGATTTCTGAACCAAATTAAATGATTTTATTATTATTAGAACCTTAAGACAATGGGGAATAAATGTTCTAAAGAAGTCAATTTGAAATTTCGGTTTGAGATTTCTCAAAATTTGTGCTGAAATAGGAGAAATGAGTTTGATTATGATGACTAATTCTAGATGTTGGGCTCCGAAAATGGGGTCCAACAACATATTTTGACAGAGTATATATTAATTGATATGCTAACTAAAGGCCTTTTCCTAACTATTTTTGAGAGTCATGTCTACAATATGAGATTGTTGAGGTCCTTAGACATTATTAGTTAGGGATTAATGTAATTTTTGCTCCTAATACAGTTATATTTTCATGTAATATAAAAGTACTATTTTCATAAATATATAGATTATCTTCATAATGTTCTAACTCTTATAGTTTATTGTACATTGTGATAATACAAGTGTAAGTCTTAGGGGGTAGTTGGTTCGCATGGGTTGTGTTGATTTTAAGCATTTTAATGGTTAGTAGGCATATATGTAGGTTGAGTTTGATCTTATATCTCCATACATATTTAGATATTTTGAGAAATATGTAAGAATCCAATCTTGTGCAAGTTTTCTTTAATGCATTTTAACACCTATTGAGAGCAAAAGCAAATTTCTCTATTGTAGTTTAATATAAAGTTAAAATAAATTGAGACTTACAAACAAATCAATGATCAATTTCAAATTATACAAGTACCATTAATGTTTTCCACACTTATTCATATTAGTAAGATATTAGAAATGTATGATTGTATTAGATTTCTGTCACATATGACATATATATAAAATAATTTTTGGTATTAAAAGCCTTACGAAATGAATGATGGACTTTCATTATCTTTGGATCAAATGATATATTGCTCGACCATTATATTGATTTTCATAACCTCTCTTTTATTCTTTTTACCTTTTTTGTATCTTATAATTAATATTTTCCAAGGGAAACAACAACAACAACAATAACGACAACGACAACGACAACGACAACGACAACAATAACAATAACACCCAGTAGAAATCCTACTAAACTCAGAATCTGAGGAGGTTCAGTAGAACGCAGAGTTATCCTTAACTAGTAGAGAGAATCTTTTCAAAAGATTCACAAGAAGAGAGAGAAAAATAAAGAAAGAAAATAAAATATAAATAATAATAATAATAATAAAAAGAAGAAGAAAAGTAGTGATGATGATGATGATAATAAAACTACTAAATCGAGTGTGTGAGTGTCTCCCCTTAATATGTCCAAACTACTTAAGTCTAATCTCTCTTAGTTTGTCAATAATATTACTTACTTTTAATTTATCCCTTACCATTACATTTCTGATCTTATCTCTTTTGACAAGGGAAAGAATGTGAGAATTTTAATTCCTTTCATACTTTTATTAATTACCAGTTATGAAAAAAATTAATTTTAAAAAATCAAGTTTATTTAGATTAAAGATAATAAAGTAGTTTAATAAAAAATGTGGTTAAATATGCTAAGTCCAATGGAAAAAATGATTCCTTATTAGTGTGATTCGGGTTCTTATTATGCCTATGATGGAGAAACCCAACAAGGTTTCTATAAATAGTGACTAAAGTCTCCTACTAAGTGCTTAAATAAGTTCATAAATATTCAATTTCTATGATTTGTCAATAGACCCACCCATTAAGCAATGCGTAGAAAGATGTCAACGATATGAAGTTACACAACTTTTTGTTAAGGTTGGTCGAAATTGTAGTAGCTAATTCGTTCATCTTGTAACTTCTTCAAACTATTCAATAGGATGTTCAAGTTTTTTCATTAATAAATGAATAACAAAATAAGTATTTTTTTTTAAATTTTCTCTGTTTATATAAGTTCGTGATTGATCCAGAACTAATAACTAAAGATCGTGACATATCTACTATTGGAGGCTAATTTATTTTACCTTATCCTGTGGTAGGAGCTCTCCTTTTTATCTAAGGTTTATACCTTCAAATAGACGCTTGGTCAAATTCAAGCTTCAGTTTCAGTCCATATTATATTAGCTATTAAAGTAAGATTGAATAATTGAAAATAATCAGCATAGTTGTGGTAAAATTATTATTCAATCAATTAATAAGAATCACTAAAGTAACACTTATTTTAAAATAGATGTTAACGTCATTTATTTTTTAATGACACACTAATAGACCATTGTAATTTACAAATAAAGATTACAAAAGAGATAAGTTTCTAGGTTGAGATAGGGTGAGTTTCTAAGTTATTAAAGGGTTCGAGACTGATTTGAAGTTTGATTTTTTTTAAAATAACAGTTTGAACTCAAACTGAAGCTTAATCAACTTCAACTAAACCCGTTAATTGCAAATTACGCTAGACAAACTTTGTCATGCCTAGATATGATGATCAAAAGTTCATATCAGGATACATTTTTTGTTAGCAAATGGTGTTATAGATATGATGATCAAATTTTTTTCAGTTATCTTTGTTTATATAAGTTAATGACTGATCCTGAACTAATAACTAAAGATCTTGATATATCTAATATTGGAGGCTAATTTATTTTACCTCATCCTGTGGTAGGAGCTCTCCTTTTTATCTAAGTTTTATACCCTCAAATAGATGCTTGGTCAAATTCAAGCTACAGTTTCTGTCCATATTATATTAGCTTTTAAAATAAGATTGAATACTTGAAAATAAGGTCAAATTATTATTCAATCAATTAATAAGAATAATTAAAGTAACACTTATTTTAAAATAGATGGTAATGTCATACACAGTAATAGACTATTATAATTTACAAATAAACATTATAGATGAGATGAGTTTCTAGGTTGAGATGGGTGAGTTTCTAGGTTATCAAAGAGGCAGACACCAGTTTGAAGTTTGAAATTTTTTTAAAAAATAAAAGTTTAAGCTCAGTCCAATGTTCGATCAAATCAAACTGGAGAATTAGGCTAGACACTTTGTCATGCCTATTTACAGATATGGTGTGAGTTTCTGGGTTGTCTCTTGCAGTTGCAGGTCCAACGCCAACTCCAAGCCGCCTACCACATCGCTCATTGCGGGCCTCTGTGCCCATTTATCACTCACACAAGCATAAGCAATGTCCACGAATTTCTTCAAGCTTGCAGGTGCTGTATCTCCCCTCAAATGAGGGTCCACAATCTGATCAATTACGCCTCTTTGGTGACATCTTCTAGCCCAATCTGCCAAGTTTATTTCCTTTCTTGATAGTCCTGGAATTATACAAGGCCTTGCACACAACACCTCCAACAGAACCACCCCAAATGAGTACACATCAGATTTTGCCGTTAGTTGTCGTCTGCGGTAATACTCAGGATCTACGTAGCCATAACTCCCCTTCACTGCTGTGCTCACATGGCTTTGAAATACACTTGTCGGCCCTGTTCTTGACAACCCAAAATCGGATACCTTAGCCATCCAATTCTCATCTAAAAGTATGTTGGTTGACTTGACGTCTCTGTGAATGATCTGTTCTTCACCTGTGTGAAGATAATTCAATC
This sequence comes from Erythroxylum guanchezii, assembly GCA_025629825.1. NCBI lineage: Eukaryota > Viridiplantae > Streptophyta > Magnoliopsida > Malpighiales > Erythroxylaceae > Erythroxylum > Erythroxylum guanchezii. The sequence continues at coordinate 8,345 of JAOTAX010125027.1, read as the reverse complement.
CTTTCGCTGCTCCAATACATATCTGTAGCCTTTGCTTCCAATGAAGAGGAGAGTTCTTGGTGCTCAATAGGTGGTCTCGGAGTGTCCCGCGAGATACGTACTCGTATACAAGGATCATTTCATGTTGATCGTCACAGTATCCGATGAGGGCTACGAGATTGACATGGCGGAGCATAGAGAGCATGTTGATCTCTGTCTTGAACTCTCTGAGACCTTGTTTGGATGACGAATGTAATCTTTTGATTGCAACTGGAGTGAGCCCATCGTCGATGTACCCTTTATACACCTTGCCAAATCCACCAGATCCAATAACATTGTCCTCGAGGAAGCAGCTTGTGGCAACTTCTATCTCAAATATTGAAAATTGGCGGCACAAATTTGAAGGTGGACCTGAAACAAGTGATTTTGAAGCGATTGAACCAGAAGCATATGAAAATGGAATTCCTGAGGTTTTGGTCCGTGTCTTACAAAAGTCTTTCACCTTTCCCTTCTTTCTTGAAACAAAGAAACAAACCGCACAGAGTAATGAAAATGTAAAACCACAGGCAGCTCCAATTATCACAATTACACGCCATGTATGTATCTTCGTTGTTCTGTCCCGTGAGACTGAATGTTTTTCTTGTGGCTGAGAAACTAACGGTCCAGGATTTGGTCCTGCAAGATTACCATCTGAATTGTTCAACTTAAATATCTCTAAACCATTCAAGAATGCATCATTATAAGTCGGCTTCTTGTCAAGATTGGGTGCCAAAGCCAGCCACAAGCTTTTGATTCCTTCAGGCACCCACACAATGTAATCTCTATAGGTTGGAATTCCTTTACCGCCACTCAAGTTAATCACATCTAGGTCTGGTTCGGCTGTCTGATTGTTGATGAGTACCTGAAACACAACTTGGTTTCTAATTGTAACCTCCAATCTAGTTTCACAGAAGTGCAATCTGACAAGATAATTGAATCCTGCATCTACCGAGAAATTCCAGGTGAGATTATAGTTCATGTCGACCAAAGGATTAGGACCCATTGAACGAAATGCTCTGTACACTAATTCAGGTGCAGTGTAAGGCGGTGTGTTCTTAGTATATCTAATAGGAACATTCGGAGGAACAGCGGTTACACCAAATTGCTGTCCGAAGATGTAATCAGAGTCGTCTAGCCAGATCCTGTACATACCAGTATCATTTAAACCACTGATATCTGATCCACCGACATTAAGCCGATAGACAGTCTCAAGGGAGGTAGAATTCTCCAAACAGAAAAAATAATCAATACCCACATAAGTTAAAGGGTTGTCCTCGCCTCGTGCATAGAGGTTGTTTGGTATGGAAACGATTTCAATACCATTAATGAAAGCAAAAGATCCTGGAGATGGCGAGAAAGTTAGGTTGAGAAATTGGTTGTCCGAGACTGTGACTATAAACTCTTTGATAAGGGACTTAACTGGAGGCTGGGCAGCGGAAACAGTAAGATAGGCACTAAAATTACGTAGAAGTGTGTAGTCGTTGGCTTTAACAGAGAAAAATGATTCCGATGGAGAGTGGTTGAAGTAAGTTGATGGATAGAAGTAGAGACGGACAAACTTTGGTCCTGATGAGACAGGGAACATGTAGGTGACACTGGAGAATATAACTCGAGCTGTATTGTATGGAACTTGGGGAACTGAATTACCTTGTTGAGCTTCAAGTGCCGAAATTAAATTTATAGAGTTAGATGACAGAAATTTGGATTGAACATCAGCATCCCAGTTGCGTCCATCCCCGGAAGTTTTGGTTGAAGATGCTCCACAGTTGAGAAGGATAAGATCAGAGGGCAAATTGTCATCAGAAACGATTGAAGGTAGGAGGTAAAGGAGATAAAGCAGGAAGATACATGAACAAAACCTTCTTGACATGGGTTTTTCTTAACAAGAAAATCAGAACTCAAGTGTCCATCAGGACCATGAATAATGTCATTCTAGATCTTTTATGTAGAATAATTCGTGAGGTATACAACATACTTAGATAACTTGGCGCGAATTGTCCAACTGAAGCCACCGATGGCGACAAAAGGTCAATGTCTTTCGGAAGTAATGTCTGATTGGATTCTAGATGGTTTTACTTGGTCCAAAACCCAAACGCCAATCAAACGACCCGTAGTTTTAGGGATTCATTATTAAAAAGAAAAATTACAAATCGGTTGGACCATAAGAAGTTTGACCCATAGTTTGGAAGGTATGATTATCTTCCCATTATACCAAATGGAGAAATTTGTATTCCACCTTATGAGTTATCAGTGAATCGAGAACCTACAGATCTTAATTGTCTAATGTTCTCCATGGACTAGGTAGTGGTGGATGTACCCAAACCACCAATCCATGATTCATGTAAACACATAAAATTTTAAATTATTATATCGATTAGAGTTGATATAAATATAATTGTGATTTTAGACTATACTTACAATTGTAATAATTATTTATAATTTAAATTCTAAACTTCTACTTTCTGAGTTATCTAATTAATTTTTGTTTTAATCAAATAAAAAACAGAGTTTAGAATCTATTATTTTAAAATTTTGAATTAAAATATTATATTTTTAATTATTTGTAAGTTTACTCAAATTATTTTTCAAAAGTCTCATAACTTAAACCATGTTTTCACGTTGGGCATTTTGGTTCTAAAGATTTATTCTTGCCATTAAACTATGTTTTGACACTGGGCATTTTGGTTCTCATTATCGCAATAAGGTATTTTGTAGCTTCATCCCTTCTGGAGTACCAAACTTTTGAAAGTCGATTTGTGTAGGTTGACATTTATGAGACTTACATTAATCTGGACTGCAAAATTAATATTCAGAAAATAGGAATTCAAATTATCTCAGAAACACAAAAATTCCACATTTTGTAATGGGGTTTTCTGTCTTCTGGTTTTATCTACGTACAAGGATCAAATTAATGCCAAGGAATAAGCGGAGAACTATCAATTTAGGAGAGTACAAACTGCAGACACGTTCACTAGGAAAACACATGAGCACCACCCACCTAATTATCCGGAGAACCGAAACCTTATTTCTCTTCTTCGTCTCTTCAACCCCTGCATCGAGTGTAGTAAGTGCAAGGCCTAGTGTCATTCCTGTAGCGTCTCAAGCAACTGCCATAAATTCTTGCGTTGCAAATGGGCTGCTTTTCTAAACTTCTGTAAGAAATAGCGCGAAAGCTGACATTGAAAGCAGGTAGAGGTGGAGATGGAGGTGGAGGTGGACACCATTGTGAGCCCACAATTTCTTCGTTGTTCTGACCAATTGTTCTACTCAGAGAAGCAGTTGCTGGCGAAGAAGTCGCGATCATCACTGCCAGTAACGTAGATATGCAGAACTTGAGATAACTAATCAGTAAGTTGCTTCTCATCTTTGTCACGTTCCCCTGCGTGTCTATTAGTAGAGTTTCTATTTCAGACGAAGGTGAATATATAACAATATAATGCTCACCAATTTGGATAACTAGTGAATGGCTATCCTTACTTTGTTGAGTTGGCCCTTGGGCATACGCAGAAGCAAGACCTGGTCATCTGCTAGATACTAAATTAAAAGTATCCTCTCGGTGCATTCAATCAAGGAGCTAACAATGCTAATTAGTGTTGATCTGTTGTACATCTGGGCCAGTGTACAGTAAGTGACGAGGAAGGATCGTGGGAAAGTTGGTGTCGTAGACCACCACCCGCAGAAAGGGACAACGTAAACTGTACTGATTTCCATGTGACTTTTGCAACCATTGACTGAACGTGTATTTGGGGTCAGAGATCATGGACGCAACTCGCAGATGCTCTCTTTTCCTATGGAATTGGTCCTCTGATCAATTACTTGGAGATTAATAAAACAAGCAGTTCCAGTTTAATCCAGACAAATTATCGATTTCCTTATGCTTGCCTGGAAACATATAATCTTTACAATATATATGTGTATATATATAGTTAATTAATATGTACAAGTTGGTAATACTATTATGAGATTTAGTGTTTGCAATACTATTCTGAGATGTTCCTCATGTTCTTCTTCACTTTTGGAATAGACCAAAATGTCATCTATAAACACTATGACAAACTGATCCAGAAACTCCTTAAAAATCCTATTCATAAGATCCATGAATGCAGCCGGAGTATTGGTCAGTCCGAACGGCATGTCTAGGAACTCGTAATGCCCATAACGAGTCCTAAAGGTTATCTTGCTTACATCAGACTCCTTGATTCTAAGTTGATGATAGCCTGATTTGAGATCAATCTTAGAAAAGACCCTTGCTCCCTGCAACTAACAAACAAATCATCACTTAACAGTCACCTTGTTGAGTCTCCGATAGCCAATGCACATGCACCATGTCCCATCCTTCTTCTTAACAAACAGAACTGGCGCTCCCTATGGTGACGAACTCGGCCGTATATATCCTTTCTCTAACAGTTCCTCTAACTGTTCCATGAGCTCCTTCAATTCAACTGGAGCCATTCTATACGGTGGTATAGAAATGGGTGTGGTTCCGGGAATCAAGTCAATGGCAAACTCGATTTCCCTCACCGGTGGCAAACCAGGTAAGTCCTCTGAAAATACGTCTGGAAACTCTCTCACAATCAAAAAATCTTCTAACTTTCCTTCATTTACACTCGTGTCCACGGCGTGTTCCAAGAAGGCTTCACACCCTTTTCTCATCATCCATTCGGCGAGCAAAACCGAAATAATTTTAGGTGATGGGGTTCTCCTATCTCCTCTGAAAATCACCTTCTCGCCATTACCAAAGTCAAACTCTACCTCCTTGAGGCTACAATCTAACTTTGCACCATATTTTTTCATAGCATCCATATCCAGTATAACATCTAGACCCTTTAGCTCTAGAGGCAATAGGTCTACTACCAGTTCACAGTCTCTATATACTTGATTTATCATCACCCTCCTCCCTAAAAGAGTGCTAACAATCAAGGGATTATCCAATAACACCAAATTCACATCATGCAGAACCATGCTTGCAGAAACAAATGAATGTGTAGAACCAGAATCAATTAAGACATATACTTCAGAATTAAATAACTGAGCCATACCCGTGATAACTTCGGGTGCGACTGCAACTTCCTCCCTAGTCATGGCGAACACCCTTGCCTGAGCCTGACCCCTTGGCCTTTCTAGAGGAACAGCCTTCCTTGCAGCTCCAGAACTGCCCACCTCGGCGACTGGCCTGGTCCCCACTATTTCTGCTCTCCTTGGGGCTTGCAACTGCTACCCCTCTCGCCTTGTTGCTTGGGGATAGTCCCTGATCATTTGTCCCTTCTCTCTGGATCGGAAGCATGCTCCAAGTAACTTGAGACACTCTCCTTTATAAAGTTTCCCACAATGCTCACATTAGGGGTTTGTATATCGACTCCTTCCCGTGCCCCCCACAGTTGAGGCTTGCCCTGACACTGCCCTTGCCTGCTTGTCTTTGGCTAGGCTACTACTCCCCACTTCGCTCTAGGAGCGAAAGCTCCTCACACTCATCTCTGGCATCGGAGCACTCATACCCTTCTTAGCAGACTGTTCCCGGCTCTTCCTCTTCTTATTGACTTCATACTTGATGTTCTCCAGTTTCTCTCCCTGGAGAGCCGCATTTACTAATAGCTGGTAGTCACAGAAGTTATAAATTAGCACCTTCTCTTTGATTCCCAGATGAAGGCCCCCCTCAAACTTGCAGCACTTGTCCTCTTCATTTTCCACAATGTTGGTCGCATACCAGGAAAGTTGGGTAAACTTCAGCTCGTACTCACTTACACTCATGTCCCTTTGTATGAGATTCAGGAACTCCTTAGCTTTTTCCTGGATATACACCCTAGAGCGATACTTTTTCCTAAACACTTCTACAAAATCTCTCCATGTCAGTACCGGAGGCATAACCTAACTATGGGGCACTGATTCCCACTAGTGGAGTGCATCCCCCTGTAGCAAGCTGACTGCATAGTCCAGTTTCTCTTCATCGTTGCACTTCACCTGAATTAGGACCCTCTCTGTCCTCTTCAGCCATGCTTCAACCTTTATCGGATTGGTGGTTCCACTAAAATCCACTGCTCCGTATTTGCGGAGCTTATCATACTGTCCGCTCCTATCCACTGGAGTTGGCACCAGAGCTTGTGACCCTTGGCCCATGGCATAAGTGAAAGCTTGGGCGAAGGCTTGAAAGAACTGTGGGTCCATAGGGTTTACTTGAGGCATAGGAGGAGGAGCCGATGGCACTTCGTGTTGCACACTAGGTGCTTCAGAGTCAGGAGCAGAATGTGTTCCCGCATCTTGTGGGACATAGGATTCATCCGTGCTCCCTTGGCGAGAGCTAGATCGAGTCAGAGCTCCTCGAGTTCTCCTTCGAGGCGGCATAATCACTCCTTCAATTTTATAACATTGAAAACCTTTAGTTCATGCAAAACAATTTCAAATCATGTAAAATAATTCAAAACAATGCAAGTTGTTTATTTAAAACAATGCATATGATTCAATGAAAACAATGCATATGGTTCATTTAAAATAATGCATGTTCACTTCATACTGAAAAACTACCCACCTAGTTGCCTAGGATAACACTAAACCAAGTCGCTCTGATACCATAACTGTTGGGCCTCGGTTCCGGAGCCCAACTATCCGGAATCATAGAACGTGAGCTGGTTTCCTTGTAGAGTTAAGCCAATGGCTATAAATTTTGGTGGGACGATAGGACAATGTGTTAGAAATCTATTGCTTCAAGAAACACCTCAATTGGAGGTCGGACGAAGAAGTTATGACCAAACGAAACCAACATGTTCATGTCCTTACGCACATTGTACTTGGTGCGAATGCCATAACTCTCACTACGGATGTTGGATAAACTTCGTTTTTAGACGGTTTGAAAGAAGACTTCTAGGGCTACAACTTTTGTGAAGACCCAAAAATAAAATTCTATTGTTTGGAGGGTCAAAAACATGGCCCGTGTGAATTTACACGGGCTGCCTGTGTGACCCTCGGGTGAAATAGCGCTACAGTGCTGGAAACACACGGGCCGTGTAATTTTACACAATCAGGCCATGTAACCTTCAGATGAAAACTGCGCTCCTGCGCTAGGAACACACGGCCCGTGTGATTTTACACAGTCAGGCCATGTAACCTTCGGGTGAAAACTGCGCTCCTGCGTTGGGAACACACGACCCGTGTGATTTTACACGGTCAGGCCGTGTAACCTTCGGGTGAAAATTGCGCTCCTACGTTGGGAACACACGGCCCGTGTGATTTTAAACGGTCATGCTGTGTAACCTTCGAGTGAAAACTGCGTTCCTGCGCTGGGAACACACGGCCCGTGTGATTTTACACGGTCAGGCCGTGTAACCTTCGAGTGACACTAAATTTTTACCCTCCAAGACCCAAACCCAACCTAACAACTCCTTTTACTCATAATCTTGCCAATTCGAGCAATCCTAGTGCGATAGCGCTCTACAAACTCGAATTATTCGGGATTCACACCCTAAGGAAGATCACCTATTCAAACGATCATATCTCTCAACTCCGACATCCAAAAATCGCATACTTTATAGCGTTGGAAAGCTAGAAGGACAAGATACTACTTCTATGAAGGCAACTTGATCAAATTCACCCTAGATTAGTGCAATATTTCTCTCAAATCCAGAACACAAACCTACTCCTATGAACACTTAAAGCTTTCAAAGCAAAAACATGAAATGCCTTAATAAACCATAATGAATACATTTTTCATTCACATCAAAAATAAGGGTTTTACAACGCTTTAATAGGCATTTCGAGCCACTTTACAACATAATTCAAAATACAAATGTGACAAGAAATACAATTTCTCAAAATGCGACTAAAGCATTGTTTTATACAAATCTAGCTTCAAAAGAACAAAATATGCAAGTCAGAGTGATGCCTTGATGATTGACTCGATCACCCGAAATGTTTCTCATCGCCTACGGATGGGAAGGAATAGGGGTGAGCTTGACGCTCGTGGGTAATAATTTTATAATGAGAAACAAGCAAAAACCCTTGAATTATTCATTTCCATAGCAAAATTCACATTGAAAACTATGCAACATATATTTCCCAAATTCACAACTTATTAAGCCATTCATAACCTCAAACATAATGAATTAATCAAACTTGTCAACGCAAGTAACACATAATCACATCATAATGGTTTGGGCAGATCCATAAACATGACGAACTACATAATTCCATGTAGTGTCTTGTGTAGTCGTAAACTTGTGAGAGTCCATAAAGGAGCTTCGTGCCACTAGCGGGCAGGCAGGAGAAGCCTATAACTTGGTCAACGTGCACGTGACAATTCTTGGATGGACTACACCAAACCCACATAACATGAAATT
>JAOTAX010124977.1:0-20264 GCA_025629825.1 Erythroxylum guanchezii | reverse complement strand
AGCAAGAGTAGAAATGCTCTGGTTTAGATTGGTTTTTCGTAAGAGGTTGGATATCCGAGTATGGGTTCCAACAATTTGTTTACTTGAAGATGTGTAGTGAAGTGAGAAAATGAGTACCCTCTGTGAAGATATACTGGTAAATGGATAGATTGAATAAAAGACTTGAATGAAGTAATTTAGACTTTTTTTTAAAAACAAAGATCTAAGTGAGGTAGCTTAAGCAAAAGACTTAAGTAAGGTGACTTAGGCAATAACATAAGGATCCTTAGGTTAAAGAGTAAATAGAAGTGAATAAAAACTTGATGACAGGCATGTGTAAAGAAATGAAGCTACATGTTTACTTCATGCTTGACATATTGTTGTTTGTTCATAGAAATGGTATCTTGTTAAGTGGTTGATAATTATGGTGATTGATGAGCTTGTTTCTTAATGACTATGATGATGCTTGATTCAAGAATAGATGTCTAGCTTATACCTTGATGTAAAATGTGACAATCAACCTCATTCCTTAAATTTAACCCGAAATTGGGGTGCCAAGCTTTAGCATATGACCATATTAAAGCATGAGGTCAATTGTTACATTTCATATCAAGGTTTAAATAAGACATTTATTCTTAAAACAAGCGTCGTCATAGTCATTAATGAACAAGTTCATCAATCACCACAATCATTAACCACTTAATATGATATCATTTCTTTGAACAAGTAACTCCATATCAAGCATAAAATATACTTGTAACTCTTTTTCATTATGCATGCCTTAATCAAATCTTTATTCATTTCCATTAACTCTTTAACTTAGGGATCTCTATTTTGTTGCCAAAGTCAAATCATATAGCTCTTTTGCCTTAGTCACCTCACATAGGTCTTTATATAAGAAAATTTGCCTAAGTCACTTCACTTAGGTCTTTTACCTAAGTTATCTCACTTAGGAATTCATTTAAAGAAATTTGCTTAACTTAACTCATTCAGGTCTTTTGTTCTTTTTTATTCAATCGATCCATTTATTAGCATATTCATAAAGGTTACTCAATTTCTCACTTCACTATACATCTTCAACCAAGCAAACAAATTTTCACTCTAACAATAAGTTTAAGACATGTCATAAAATTTCAATACAACCTTTTCATAGGACATTGACAATGACTAATCACAATTACAGAAATTTACTCATAAAGTAACAAATTCTCAACAAGCATACCAAATTCAATTCTTACAATCTCAAAATTAGCTCTCAACAATAGAACACACATGATGTTATAACAACATGCGCAACCTATGGTAAATTGTCTATATCTCTTAAACCACTACGAGTTTACCCAAACAATTACACAACATCTAAACCTACAACTTTTATGTTTTAACTAACTTTCATATCAGTTCGCTAGACCCTCAAATCGTAAGTAAAACTTTGGACTCAACTTCAATCCTAATAGACAGACCGATTTTTTAAATTTGACCATATCTTCTAACTTGTAAAATCTAGACACTTGTCCTTTTATGGGAATTAACTAGAAATATATTTCTACAACTTTTATATTTTATACTTCACGTCTAAAATAGAACAACTATGCTTATTAACCTATATTTCACAAGGGAAACTATATCTACCAAAACCCTTTTATAATCATTTAGAACATATATAATCAATCATGAAAAATAAATATTCACATAAAATTTTGATCAAAATCATCACACAAAAATTAGTTCGCAAAGGGGTTTAGAAAGGGATGTAATTCCATTCACCTTTTTATTAGAAATCAAGTCTTCTTCTTCCTCCAGGCTCCTTCCTTTTACTTTCTCTTGGAAGATCTCTCCCTCTCTTTTATCTAAAAGTTTAGCCTTTTTGTCGTAGAAATTCTTCTTCTTCTTTTTTTTCCTCTCTTCAAATCCTAGTTGACTAAAATTTTAAAAATTTCAGTTATGTTTCAAAGTAAGAGATTTCAACTTTGTCCTTAATGAGTCTTCTTCTATTTATTTTATTCCATGTCCTTATTTATTCATCCACTTTTTATTTTTATTTTTCTAGTATATTTTCACATATTTTATCACTAATAGAAACACTATTTACCTCAAAATAATTTCTCTTATAAATGTAACTTAATTAAACTCTAATGCATTTGTCTTTAATTTATTCACCGTCATCAAATTTTTTTTAATCTTTTCTTAAAAAATTCTAAATCTTTAATTTTATCCTCTAATTTTTTTCAATTATTCACAAAATATCTCCTCAATAAACTATCAATATGCAAAATACTTTAAAATTCAAGTTCAAGAATAAAAATATGCTATATGAAAAATATAAACTAATGAAACAGTAAATCCTCGATAAATGAATATTTGATAAATTAATAATCTCGATTAATTAATAATTTTCTCCGATCCCGACTTGGGCCAATGAGATAAAATAATAACCTCACTAAATACATATGATAATAGTTTAAAAAAAATTCTTGAGGCCCACTGAAAATATAAAATAATAATTCATTAAATAAGTATGAAAATTACATATATAATTCATAAAATAAAGCACTTCCTAAACAATTTTTATTTCAAATTTTATGCTTTCCTAAAATATGAATCTATAGTCAATTGATTCTTCTTTTCTTGCGAACTGAATTCAATTTTAACTTTAACTTTTTGGAGGACATAAACTATATTTGACAAATATTCTGCTGACCTTTTAAGAGTATTTGATATTGTTAATTGACTAATAGAGAGATCAAACTTTTGTTGAATTCACTGTTGCAAATCTTTTTGACTTGAAGAGGGATGCTAATTTTTGTACTCACATAATGCTTTTCTCATCTCATCAGTTAGCGTAGACTTTTTTACACCTTTCAAATGAGTAGCCATGGAAGAGAAGATATAATATATGAATTTTTATATTTTGGTATATGAAATTAAAGTACATGTATCTATTTATAAACTCTATACAGTACTGTGTACTTGAAACAATTCACAATATTTTATATTTTAATGTACCTACATACACTCTATTTTGAATTACGCTAATTTAAGATTAATAAACTTATTTTTGACAAGATTAATAAACTTAAATACAATGCGCCATCATTAATTAATTGTTTATTTATTTTCTTTTCTTAGTTATGAAAAAAATTAATTGTTTAATTTGACAACTATAATGTACAAAATAAAAATTATTCTATAAATTAATAAAATATTCATTTATTGATAAATTTATAACTCTGTATAAGATAATAATTTTTCAGATCTCAAAAATATTCATTTATAAAAGTTTTACTTGTAACTCTGTATAAGATAATAATTTTTTAGGTTCCAAAATTATTCATTTATAAAAGTTTTACTGTAAATAGTAACAGAGGAAATTAAATTAAAATTCGTGCCATGACAAATGTAATCTTACTTTTGTGGGTCTTTCATTTTTCCTATTTTACTACCAAGTGCGAAAGATACTCCATTTTTTTGAGGATTACACCCATGAGGACCAACTTGTTTGACTTCCAATTTTCAGCATCTCGTGACAAGGAAGTGACAGTGAAGGACATATATACAGGTTGTAAATATTGTAAAGTGAACTGACTGGTTCTATACAGTACTCGGAATCCTCCGTTGAATTCCAAGGTTAAATTACAGGCAGAGAACTCCAGCTAATCTACTTTGTTCAAAGTTGTGCAGAACCCGAAACTTGAGAGGGTGCAAATGTAGATGATCCAACACCCCACAACCATAAACAGCTGTTTGCATGAAGAGTGGAAAAAAGAACAGGAACATAGAATATAAAGAGGCAAAGAACAAAAGTAAGAACATACAAATTCCATTAATGGCTTAAAAATTAAGTTGAAAGTAAGAACATACAAATTCCATTAATGACAAAAATTAAGTTGAAAGTAAGAACATACAAATTCCATTAATGACAAAAATTAAGTTGAAACACTTCCACATAATAGTGGAACCTCAATAGCATAATAATATAAAAAAGGAAAGTGGTACTCGAACCAGAATGCCCTATAAGATGACCGGATGAGAAATCTGCCTCTGTAGTAACCCCTGACTTGACTAGCCTGAAGCAGCTACCCAAATCTAAAATGGGGCTCAAGTTGGTTCTGTTTCAAAAATCTCAATGCTCTTCAAACTACTGTAAGAAACCCTTTTAACATGTGACTTCACCTAAAAATTTAACATTCATTTAAGTTAAATTAAATTGGCCCTCTTCAAAAACCTGATTGTTCTACAATAAAAGGGCCATATGGATTCCACGAAATCCAGGTACTTCTCCACAAGCCACTCTTCCAACTCCTTAAACTTTTTCCTCGAGAACTCTTTGTAGTCTAAATTCTTAACTTTTATCACAGGTTGCAGCACATGAGCTCTGAAATCATCCTTTAACATTCCCTGTTTCATATAGCTAGATGCCACCAGGTAGAATGTAGGCAAATTCTTGATTACTTTAGCTGTCTGCCGAAAGGTGAAAACATAGAGCGCCCATAAACCCTGAAGCATCTTGACGTAGAGAGCAAAAATAAGAGGCCCTAATATCCACAAAGGAGTCAACTCCTTGGACACCTCGGCCCCATAAAGCACATTGATCGCCAGATATAGAGGAATGCTGCAATTTACAACTTAAGATTAGAAGCTAAGAAACAAAAGATGAGAGATGTAATAATCAAAAACAAGATATAAAAATTTGAATTAATAGCTGCTTTAATATTCTTTTCATGGAAAGACAAAACTTCATTAAGTCAACTCTGGAGACAAAGTAAAGGACTTGCTCACAAGTGACTATGGTATATAAATCAACTAAAGCAAGCAAGAGAGTTGGCTAATGAGTTACAATCATTGGTACATTCGCAAAATCAACACAAAAATGATTATTAACTCTGATTTTAAAACCTCTACTACAGCTCCAAGATCAGCTCAACAATCCCCTTATGCTTAAACACCTAACGAGCACTAATGCATCACCTTTAATACAAACAGAACTCAAACCTAACCACCTACAGCTTCAACAACTAAAGTGGATGACAAAAAGGGAACTGGGATAGATGCAGCCACAAGAAGGTTACCTCCATGATCACAACACACTACTCCAAACCCGACTCTTTTATCTTTATAAGCACAAAGAGCCATCCACATTAATTAAAGGGGATGGTAAAATGGGAAGTGGAATATTTGAACATGTAATTTAATCACGGAAAATGTTTCAAAACATTTAATACACCAGAAGTATGGCCTGTTGCAGGAGAGTGCTCTGCTGCTTAGTTAATGAGACAGCTAAAATAAGTTCTGGAGTTATAAACAACACAGTAGTGAAACCGGATACAAAATAAAAATCATTAATTCTTTGCCAGCAGTTTAAAACTGCAAAGTAATGATCAGATTAATCTTTTGGTATGGTTTTTTGGGCCTGGAAGGAATGTCTTGAGCCAATTTTGGGATATACAACACTGTTTCACCCCACCCAAAAGAAAACTTGAATCCAAGACCTTTTCATCATGAAGAGGTGTCAATCAACGAGCCAGCCTGTCATCAATTGATTGGTCCTTTTGCATTAATGACAACAATCAGTTTCAACTGAACTACCTTCATCAATGTGGCATGCTCATTTGTAATGCCCTCTCTGAAGAGGAAAAGGTGCCACAAACATGCAGCAGTAATAATCAGTGTGCATGCATATAGTGACAGAGAAGAGAGAAGCAAGGTAGAGACCGTTATACTTACAAAGTTAGTAATGGTATCTTTATTGTTGCATCCAGACCCAAAAAGTTACACCATGCTTCCTTTAGAATTCCGTGCCTTTCTTTGTCTTGAACGTTGTTTTCAGGCTTTTGTAATTCTTCACTTGCTGGCTGTCCTTTCAAAAATCCATCCTCTTCTTGACATGGTGACTGTGTGCGCAACAAGTTCAACCATTTTCTAAACAATTTATGAATAGCAAGAGATCCCCTGAGTTCTTCTTCGGACATATAGGGAACTGGAACACTATGAACTTTGGGAGATTCCATTACGGTCTCCCCATCATTTGCCGGCACATAAGAAAGTTCTACAGTTTTAGAAACTTTGGATCCATTTCTTCTCTTCCCTACATCATCATTTTGTGCACTCCCTTTAAAAGCCCAAACTTTCAAAAGGTTCACTCCGGATCCTTTTACATAAGCCCCTATACTGAGAAAAATAATTCGATTCAATTTGTATACTTCACAATTCTAGTAGGAAAATTAAATTGAGTCCAATAGGCATGCATAGATTTTACTGATCTGTTCCAATAGAGCAAAACAAGTTCCTAATTTCCCATGAATACTGTTGAGAGTATATATGTTCACAACTATAAAGTGAGATCAGTAATCAGCATGAAATGCATAAAAAATTAGCCAGCTTATCATCATATTTTAATTCAGTCTATTGCAGCAGAAAATATGAGCAAAAACGAACCCAGCAATAAGCTAAGCAGGCATTCCTCACCTTAAATGAAGATTATGCTTAACTAATAAACGTCTGTCAGTTCTCCCAATTAGGCGAAGTGTTGTTAATTGTTGCTTCAATTTTATTCCTCTGCTCCAAGAAGATGGCCTCAGTGGAAATGTTGCATAAGAACCCTGAGAATAAATGCTAGGATTAGGCTAGCAATTTACCTATTTGAATATGTGATACAATAAACTTTCTAGAAGTGAAGAAAATAATTCAAAAAAAATTATGTATGTCAAAATTTCATTATTTCAGGTCATCTAAAGGATTTTAAAATTCTCAACTTCAAAAATCTGGTGACCTGTGGAGCTTAAGTCATCATCAAGCAGAGTTCAAGCTAAATGTGTGTTGCAAATAAGGTCAACCTAAATACTAATCTTCAACTGTTGACAACAGTTAATAATTAACATAAAAAGAGTTATGAAGAGAAAAAAAATCAAATAACACTAGAGCATTGAATTGATCAGTCTTCACTGCAGTTCATCTTGTTATCCAAATAAGAAAAACAATCATTTAAAAATTTAGGGGCTGACTGAAAATGATTAGGGAACTGTTAAATGGAGGAAAATTGGCTTATGAGCGTCAATTTAAAGTCAAAATCTACATATTTCTTTAACTTCATGCAGTAAACAGATGTGCAAATAGATTAACACTCAAAATTTCCAATGCTACCTGCATTTGATGGGTCACTAACGTCATCTTCTCCACTTTGACCACCTACCCATTTACTCAGCAGGTAAAATTCAACAAAAAGCTGCAAAATACGCATAGAAATCACTATAACCAAAAACAGGCTTTCAGACAGAAAGATAAAGATATAAGATGAATAAAAGGCACAAAAAGGCACACAATCTGCCCAAAGATTTTTGAGAACTTAGTCCCTTGGCAATTGAGCGTTTCTTTCTTGGTTTCTAAGTTCAGATGGAAACATCGAAGGTAAACTCCAAGGAATAAGGCAACTACCGTAAACACGCTTCATTTAATGTATCATAGATACAGGCAAAAGAAAATTGAACAGAAAAAAGAAAGACCAATAAGACCAACAAAAACTGCAGCTTAACCTCTTACATGGAACTAATTAAGCTAATTTTCAATACAATGTTCAACAGGAAAAACCAAAAACTTAAATTCCTTTTAATGTTGATCCTTTCCGCCCATTTCCTCATCAAACAAATCAATGGTAAACCTAGAATAGTAAAACATCCCTAGAATTCACATAACCGTTTGTATCCCAAGATCCTTAAAGGTTTCATATTTCATCGTTAACCTTTGTCCCACGACATTTCTCGCTCACCAAACAGAGAGTCGAATTGCGAAAACCCATAGGAGAAGATAAACAAAACCCTAACTATAAGCAAAACCCAAAATCAACTGCAAGGCAAAGTCCATAACTGCAGCTCAAAAATGGGGAAAGATAAAATTTCCACTAACCCATAAGCTTGCACTCACGAAATCTCCAAAAAAAACCCCAATCTTTGTCTGGATGTGAGTGATTGATAACAGAAAGAACAAGAAATTTTTATGTTTCCGGTATCAAATTTGGTTACCGTGCATGAAATGGATAGAGAAATAGATAAAACTCAGGGGAAGAAGAAGATAAGGAACAATACAATTGGGGATTTATTTTCTTTTCTTTTCTTCATTGAGGCAGGGCAGGGTGTTTTCTTGTTGTGATATAATAATAAAAAAATACTAATTATTATCAAATAAAGGGTTGGTGTTAATGTAATTAACTCAGAAAATCAACTAGTTTATTAAAAAAAAATAAAGACGGTGGCTAACCTCCTTCTTGCCAATGACGGGTCGGTTCCAAACTCTGTCGAGACAAGAGTCAAGACAGGTGTGCTGGAGTGGCCTCTTGCTGCTTTTGTTTCTCGGTGAGTTTCACATGGCACGCCGACTTATTTAATACTTATACAAAATTTTCATGTAAATATAAAATTTTTAATTATTAAATCCCTCTCTAAAATAAAATTTGCTAATTCAAATATTTATTCTGATTAAGATAAATTTAAATTGCACATTTTAATTTAAATTATTTTAAACTTAAATTTTAAGTTTAATAAATAAATCATAAAATTTAACAATAAATTAAGAAAATCTTGTCTTTATAATAATAATTTAATCGATATTTTTTTTGGTTCATTTAAGGCATCATTTGAAATATTATCTCCAATAGCGACCAGTTTGTCGATAATGTGAGAAATGGAGGAAAGATATTTGGTAATCGGTACTAGCCTTTCTTCAAGGTATGAAGTTTCTGCTGGAGGAGAGACCTTTGTGTACGATTTATGGAAGAAGATAATTTCTGATGTGTTATTTCTCTCAACAATGGACAGTATATATATAAGAAATGTGTGAGCTGTTCCTTGCTCACTAATTCCCTTAATGGACTCCTAGTAATACGCCTATTAAAGACTCTTGCCAACTATACATATATTCTATCATATATACAAACATCCCGGAGATTGAATTTCCTATATTATCATTTATGAAATATCAACAATATTATCCTATACTCCCCTCAAGTTGGAGCATGGATATTCTGAATGCCCAACTTGTGAATAATATAGTCAAACTGATGTTTGCCAAGTGCTTTGGTCAAGATATCTGCAAGTTGTTCTGTAGTATGTACAAAGGATGTAGCAATATTTCGAGATTGGATTTCGTCTCTAAAGAAATGACAATCAACCTCGATATGCTTGGTCCGTTTGTGAAAAACAGGATTGGCTGCAATATGCATTGTTGATTGACTCTCGCAAAATAACTGCATAGGTCTTGTATGAACCACGCCCAACTAGTGTAAGAGACCCTTGAGCCA
Organism: Erythroxylum guanchezii; assembly: GCA_025629825.1. Lineage (NCBI taxonomy): Eukaryota > Viridiplantae > Streptophyta > Magnoliopsida > Malpighiales > Erythroxylaceae > Erythroxylum > Erythroxylum guanchezii. The sequence goes on along the minus strand of JAOTAX010124977.1, from coordinate 10,996 downwards.
TTTCAACTCACAAACTGTCGTGGCCATAGATCGGTACTCTGCTTCCGTTGAAGAGCGCGAAACTGTTGGTTACTTTTTAGTTTTCCAAGAAATCAGAGAGGTGCCAAGCATCACAAAGTAGCCAGTTAACGATCGCCGAGTCAAAGGACAACTGGCCCAATCTGAGTCGCAAAAAGCATAAAGACACAAATCACTCTTTAAACTCAGCAACACGCCTTGACCCAGATTCCCTTTCAAGTACCATACAACACGAAGTGTGGCTTCCCAATGTTCTACACGAGGACTTTGCATGCATTGTGCCAAAATATGTGCATAGTAACAAAGTTCTGGCTTGGATATTAGTTAAGTAAATCAATTTACCCACCAAGTGACAATATTTCTCCGGATCATCCAACAACTCTCCTTCGGCCAATGCCAATTTATGATTTTGTTCCATAGGGAACGAGGCTGGTTTGCAACCAAGTAATCCTGACTAAGTAATAATATCTAAGGCATATTTTCTTTGACACAAGAATATTCCGCCCTTACCTCGAGCAATTTCAAGTCCCAAAAAAAATCGCAAACAGCCAAGATCCCTCATATAGAAGCATTTGCTTAAATAAGCTTTGAATTGTGTAATGGTAGTTGAATTATTTCCACCAATTATCAAATCATCCACATAGACCAACACAATTACTCGCACATCCCTTTTACAGGAAGTAAACAAGGAATAGTCAGAAAGAGATTGAACAAAACCAAAATCTTTCAATGCTCTTACTAGCTTTGCAAACCAACATCTCGGGGCTTGCTTCAACCCATACAATGATTTCTTAAGTTGACAAATTGTATTTGTATCCTTGGTTTCAAAACCGGGAGGTAGCTGCATATATACCTCCTCATCTAAATCACCAAGAAAAAAGGTATTGTGAACATCCATTTGATGTAATTCCCAATTCTTTGCCGCTGCCACACTCAGAAAAGTTCTCACAGTAACCATTTTGACTAGAGGTGCAAAGGTGTCATTTTAGTCGATTCCTTCCTGCTATCTATTGCCATAGATAACTAGTCGACCCTTATCATGCTCTATTGTACCATCACTGTTATATTTGGTTTTATACACGCATTTACATCCGAGTGCTTTCTTCTCCAGTGACAATGGCCCAAGTTCCCAAGTGTTGTTTCGTTCTAGCGCTTCAATTTCTTTTTGCATGGCCTCTTCTCATTTTTTCTCCTTTAATGCTTCTGAGTATCGAGTGGGCTCGGATGCGATAGTCACTACGGCTAAAAAATCTCGATATTTGACAGTAAAATTTAAATTTGCACAAGTCACATAGTTAGCAATGGGATAAGGAGTACCTGAGGATGTTGATTGAACGGGAGTGGGCACAGGGTCTTTAGAGCTAGAGCTATGAGCAGAACAAGTCACATAGTTTTTCAATAACACTGATGGTCGACTTACCCGCTTCCCTCGACCATAGTCTTCGTCCCCAATTGGTTGAGATGCACTCGGCATAAGGCTCCCGTCATCTCTAGTAGGTGCACCTGCACCATGAACACTAAGAATGGGTGGTTCCGTCGCAGCGTGAACCTGACTACTGCCCATGGTCTCCACTTGTTCCACGAAGGACACAACCAAACTTCCCCTGTCTCTAAGTGAGGTTTGTGTGACACTTTGTTCATCAGAAGGTAACTCATGCTTATTAGGATTAGCAAAATCATCATATAACATATCTCTTGGAAGCACAAGAGATTGCTAAGGAAGAACCTGTTCTTGACTTGGTGAACTTGCATAAGGGAAAATATGCTTATGGAAAACCCCATCGCGAGAAACAAAATATTCATCTTTTGCTATGTCACAGACTCTCCATCCCTTTTGGCCAAAAGGATACTCGACAAAAACAAATTTTCAACTCCGTTCTCCAAATTTGTCGTTGTCCGTTTTTGTCCATGGGCGTAACACAGACACCCAAAAATGCGCAATTGCGTAAATTTCGAAAGGTTCTTAGTCAAAACTTTATAAGGGGCTTTTCCTTTGAGCAATTTAGTGGGTGTTCTATTAATAAGAGTTCCAGCAGTTAAAACACACTCTCCCCAAAACTTAATTGGCTAGGAGGCTTGAAAACGAAGGGCCCTAGCTACATTCAATATATGTCGATGTTTTTTTTCCACCCGACCATTTTGTTACGGAGTCCCAACATATGAAGTTTGGAACACAATCTCATTGTCATCAAAATAAGGTTTCAGAGGTTTAAACTTAGTTCCATTGCCACTTCGCACAATTTTTACATGCTTCCCAAATTGTCGTTCAATTATAGCGAAAAAATTTCGCATAATTTTCACTACCTCATGTTTTTCCGCAAGTAAATAAATCCAGACAGCTCTAGAAAAATCATCTACGATAGTCAAAAAATAATATGGACCATATAAGGCAGGAATTCTATATGCTCTCCAAAGATCACAATGTATCAAATCAAAACAAGCTTCAGCTCTACTGTCACTTTGAACAAAAACTTCTAGAGTTTGTTTTGCTCTAAAACAAACATCATAGGGTTCATCTAATATTCTACTTTTATTCTTAATACCAGGAATTAGAAATACTTGATATTTTGAGGGATCTCCGAATCTGCACTGCCACAACTCTATTTCGTCTACTTCCTTTGCACAATTTGCACACCCTTGCTCCATTGCTTTAAAGAGGTAGAATCCGTCACGCTGCTCACCCGCTCCAATCAAAATCCTCGTAATTTGGTCCTGTATCACACAAAACCTTTAAGTGAAAGTGACAACACAATTTAAATCTTTCATCAAATATGCAACAGAGATAAGGGTGCAATTCATTTTGGGAACAAATAAAACTTGAGAAATAAATTTGTTGTTGCCCAAACACATTATTCCGTCTTTTACCGCAAAAGTTTGTTCTCCATTGGGTAACCTAATCCTAATCAAAACTATATCCTGCACATTTGACAGCAAATTGAGACACCCTGCCATGTGATGAGATACACCAGAGTCTAGTATCCATTCTTGATCTATGTGATTACCACTCAAGCTTTCATTCCAACCTAATTTTTGATTCTTCACAAGATTCATAAGAGCAATCCAATCTTCGTTGCTCAGATTTGGGAATGTCATATGTTCTGTCTCTGTGTGTCCAATAGCAGAAGTTCCTACAACAGCGGACGTCCCTGTGCTGAGCTTGGTTTGCATCGAGTTAGCTCGTGGCTGTCCTTGCCCTTTGCCGAAGACAGACACGCCTCTGCCACGTCCACTATCATCACCTCTTCCACCTCTACGTGTCTTGTCTCCGTATTTTTCTATGTACCATTCTGGATATCCAATGAGTTTATAACACCCATCAATGTCATGGCCCTTGTTTCTCTTTCTCGTTCATATATCCCTTGTTGGATCTTGCTACAAACGTAATAGCCTCAGCTCTGACATCTTTCTTGCGAACCGAGTTCTTGAGTTGTTCTTCCCTCATCATAATCGAGTATACCTAACTAACATTTAGCAGAGGTTCAGTAGCAAAAACATTAGAACTGGCATTTATATAGATATCATCATCGAGACCCATCACTAACTAGTGAACGCACTCATCTTCTTCTCTTTTCACCAATTCAGCTGTGATGTTACATGTGCAGCCCGAGCACCTGCACACAAGGATTCTCTCATAATTCGCAAGTTCATCCCATAATTTTTTCAATCGTCCAAAGTAAGTCCTGATGTTTTGTCCCTGTAACTTACAGTTTGTAATCTCATTCTTTAATTGCTGAATTCGTGGGACATTAGCAATAGAAAAACATTGTTTCAAGTCATCCTACAAATCCTTCGCTAAATCAACGCAGGTGATTTGGGATCGGAGTGTCGGTTCAATGGTGTTAAATATCCATGACATAATCATGGAATTTAGCATCCACCAGTCTTCATGGTCTGTGGAGTTCTTTCTAGGTTCTCCAATCATCCCGTCAACAATGCTTTACACATTGCCATAGCCTATTCGTCGTAGTTCATGCCTTTCATCTGAATGTGAGAGATCAGCAAGCCCGGATGGTCACCAGATATAAGACTGTACAGACCTCCTCCCTTCAGTGGTGACGCTGGTGGTAGTGTCTCTCCTGACATCCTAATGATCTTCGTTTTGTCTGTGTTTGTAGATTTTAATCTCTTGTTCAAGTCTCTAATACCATGTACGATTTATGGAGGAAGATAATTTCTGATGTGATTTCTATCAACAATTTACAATATATATAAGAAACGTGTGAGCTGTTCCTTGCTCACTAATTCCCTTAGTAGACTCCTATTAATACGCCTATAAGGACTCTTGCCAACTATACATATATTCTGTCATATATACACATATCCTCGAGATTGAATTTCCTATATTAATCATTTACGAAATATCAACAATATTATCCTATACTTTGAGAGTTGGAAATGTTTCACGAAATGTCTTTCCAATCTAACCCAGAGTTCATGTAAGTGCAGTGAAAAAGAGCAAGTTAGATGATGGAGGTGGAGAGGGAAACACTGGGGAACCAATAAACAAGTTGGTTCATTTTATTGTCATTACTTAATAAATTCTGGAGACAAAGGGTCAACATCAGGTAGTTGGTGCCAAAGATGATCCATCAACGTAGCGGAAGAGGTCGGATATGGTAAGAATTGCTTGAATTTGGTTTCACCAAATAAGATAATTTGAGGAATCTAATTGTGTAGTTAGGAAATTGGTAATGCTTTCACTATTTATGTCTTGAAAAACTTGCAATCTGGAAAACACAAGATGCATCTCTCGTAGCTTTTAGTTGTTGAAAAATATGTTTTAAGATAATTGAATGCATTTTCTTAGCTTAGAAGTTTACGAAAACTTAATGATTGAGCTTGTGGGTTTATTTTCTAGTTTTGGGTTGCATTGGTTTTGGGTGAACCAACTAAAGGATAAGGTTGAGAAGCCTCATCTCGCCACCAACAGAAGGCAGTTCTTACATTAGCGACTACTTTCGCTAATGGAGATGCTTGCCAATAGCAACTATCGCCACTAACAAGGGTTAAATTCACCTAAGGAGAAGAATCACCAGCAGGCAAGGGAGGCAATGAAAAATAGAGGAGGTGGCAAATTATGAAGTAACAAATAAGAGTAAAAGGAGAAGGGCGACGAGCCCTAGCTTATATAAAAATGGTAAGGGAAACCAACATCTAATGGTTAGACAGTCCCATTAATATACCTTTTTGTTTCCCTTTAGTTTTTATTAAATTAGTTTAAGTAATATTAAATTAGTTTAACTTCCTAATAAATGTAGAAAAGTTATTCTCAAATATTTGAACACTTGTTTTTAAAAGGATTAAATTTATTAGGAATCCTTGTGAAATTTAGTTTAATTTTTAAGAGGTGAACTATTAAATTAAATTAGTTATCAAATTGATAATTATAATCAATCAAAAGTTTTAAAAGGATTTTCTTTCATAATTCAATTATTTTAGATAAATTAATATAAACAACAACAATGACAACAATGTCTAGTAAAAATTTCATTAAACTGGGGATCTAAAAAGGTCCAAAAATATGCAGCCTTATCCCTCCTAACTAGTAGATAGTTTATTTATGATAAATCCAAGGAAAAAACTTTTTAAAAATAGTTGAAAAATAATAGCCAAATAAATAAACAAATAACTAAATAAATGAAAAAAAAATCAAAAGTAAAAAATAAAAAAATAAAAATAAAGATAAAAGAAAATAAATAAATAAACAGATAAGAAAAAAATAAGTAAATAAAATGAACAAATAATTAAAATATAAAAAATAACTAAAAGAGCAAGTGCTACAAATAAAAGAATTTACGCTAATTAAAAGACACAAGAATGGAAGAAAAAGGTTCAAAAGGCCTGTGACAAGAGAAAGACCTTTTTATATAAGGTAATTTATTCATATCCTAGTTCGCCAAAGTTTTTTATCAAGGTCCAAATCTTCATTAAGTTTTTGTAGGGCCATATCATTCCTAATTACCTTCTCCTAATTCTTTTTAAGTCTTATTCTTCTTCTCTTATAATCACTAAGTATAATCTTCTTGCATATTTTTATTGACTGTTTTGGAGAACTTTTATGTTCTTATCACTCCATTGTTGAGTTAAGCAACCTAGCCCAAAAGCCCCTTTTACATTCTTTTATTTTTGTATTGAAAAAGAGGGCTTTGTGGAGTTGGTAAGAGAGGTATAAGATGAGGAAGAAATAGGTTGCAAGGCATGACAACTTATGAGGAAACTACAATGTGTTAAGGAGATAATCAAAGGTGTTGTAAAGGGTATTGACACGACTGAAAATTTACAGAAGGCTAAGGATAATTTATGGAGAGCTTAGGATGATTGTTACCAAAACTGTCATAACCAATCTCTTAAAATTAAGGAAGCAAAAAGCTTAGCGAAATTTAACATGGCACTTTACCAATACTATTCCTTGCTAAAATAGAAGGCAACATAGAGATGGATTGTAGGAGGTGATTTCAATACATAGTTTTTTCACTCCTCAATCTTGGGCCAAAGGAATATAAATAAGATTACTTGCATATTAAACGAGGAGGGAAGACTATGTCATAGTAAAGGGGAAATTAAAGAAACTGCAATTCGATATTACTAAAAACTATGGGGTATAAGTGAGGAGGTAGAATGCAAATTGAATGATCTTGAACCTTTTGTAATTAACTGTTTATGCCAGGAAACAAAGAATAATTTATTAGGCTAATAATGGGGTAGGAAATTAAAGAGGTTATATTCAACTTGAAATCGAACAAGTCTTTTAGGTTAGATAGTTTTAATGCTCACTTTTTCTGGTGAACTTAGGTTATTGCTAGTGGGTTAAACTCAAAAGTGGTAAATGAATTCTTTTCCACAGGTAAAATGTTGAAAGAGATAAACAAAGCATTTATTAGCCTTATTCCAAAGAAGTCAAACCCGAGGGCTATGAATAACCATTAGTCGATCTCTTATTGTAACATAATATACAAGGTAATTTTAAAGATGATAGCTCGGAGGTTCAAAGAGTCCCTTATATAACATAAGAGGCCTTCATTCTAGGCAGAAAAGGATTAAGAAACCAAAAGACACATTAAAAGTTGGGGTCGAAGGTTGACCTATACAACTCTTTTGATACTATAGAAACTACAAACTGATTAGAGGTATTTCTTATTGCCTTGTCTATCAATACATATGTGCAAGTATATATAGGAGTACAAAGAGCTAATCTAGGAAACTAACAACTGTACATAATATTCTAATTGATCTAATTTTGCTAAATTTTATGAGGCATTTATACCTAGGAAATATTCAGGTGGATATCTCCCAACACTCCCCCTAAAGCTAGCTTGTAGATGTCTTCCATAGCCAGCTTGGTAACCAAAACACTAAACTACCTTTTGCGTAACCCCTTTGTAAGAATATTAGCTACCTATTATGAGGTCGGTATATAAGAAACACAAATGAATCCTTTTTCAATCTTCTCCTTAATGAAATGCTTATCAACATCAACATGTTTTGTTCTATCATGAAGGACCAGGTTTTAGGCAATTGAAATTACAGCCTTGTTATCACAATACACCTTTATAGGAATTGAAATAGGAATTTACAGTTCCTCCGGTACCCTTTTAATCCATAAAACTTCACAAATTCCATGTGCCTACACCTTTATAGGAATTGAAATAAGAATTTGCAGTTCTTCCGGTACCCTTTTAATCTATAAAACTTCACAAATTCCATGTGCCATTGATCGGAACTCAACTTCGACACTGCTCCTTGCAGCAACACTTTTTTTTTACTCTGCCAAGTTACCACTAACAAATGTGCAATAACCTAAAATTGATCTTCTATTGGTTGCACTCCCTACCCAATCAATGTCGGTATAGACTTCAACTTGAAGATTGTTTTGCTTACGAAACATTAAACTTGCTCGGGAGTTCCTTTTAGATATTGTAGTATCTTATACATAGCATTAAAATGTTCTCGACCTGGTGAATGCATAAATTGACTCACTAAGCTCACGAAAAAAGCTATATCAAATCTGGTGTGTAACATATATATTAATCTCCTAACCAGCCACCGATATCTCTCCTTATTAACGACATTTTTTGGTTCCTTACAATGTATTAATCCAGTTTCCTTCAACATATCTAGAATATATTTCCTCTGATTCACAAATATACCATCTTTTGATCTAGCAAACTCCATCTCGAGGAAGTATTTGAGGAGTCCACGGTCTTTAATTTCAAATTCTATACCTAATCTCTTCTTCAACTATGATATTTTAGGTACATCATCTCAAGTTAGAATGATATCATCTACGTAAAGAATAAGGATAGATAGTTTTCCTACCTTGGACCGCTTGTAGAATAGTGCATGATCGACTTGACTCTGACAGTATCCTTAGCTCTTCATAACCCTTTCAAATCTATCAAACCCTACTCTAGGAGACTGTTTTAGGCCATGTAATGACTTCTTTAGTTTGGGCACCTTATTTCGCCCATAGGTATCCTCAAATCCTGGAGGTAAGCTTATAAAGACTTCTTCTTTTAATTCTACATTAAAAAAATACATTTTTGACATCTATTTGATGTGAAGTCCACTTAAAATTTACAGCCAAGGACAATAACACCTGAATAGTATTTACCTTTAGGAGCAAACATATCTTGGTAATCAATACCATAGCTTTGAGTGAACCCTTAGCAACCATTGTTACCTTTAGCCTTCCCACACTACCATTATCCTTGAATTTAATAATGAATAGCCACTTGCACCCTACCAAACTTTTATCTTTAGGGGAATAAACAGGTTCCCAAGTTCCATTCTTCTCAAGTTCGTTTACCTCTTCTATAATGGTTGACCTCCAATTTGGATCTTGAAGTGCTTCCTAAATGTTCCTTGGTACAAATAGCTTAGTTATTTTAGAGATAAAGGAGTTGTATTTGTGTGATAGTTTTCTATAAGATAGGTACTTTGATATGGGATGGTTGGTACATGCTCACTTTCGTTCCTAAGTGTTATGGGTAGGTAATTATCAGTAGAGAAATCAGTAGAAACATCATTGGTAATTTGTGGGTTAGTAGGTATAGATTGATCATTACTAGGCACACCAAGGGGTAAAGTAGCAAAAGAGTCACCTAAATTAGAGTTGTTTCCAGGTTCATTCTCCAAGGGGTTTGAGAGGTTGTGCAGTGTTAAGGTAGTTGTTTGCTACTTCTTAATTGAGTCTTTCTCTTAGTATAAAGACAAAGCTTAGTATTCCATTCCTTGGGAACGGGAGGTAGTATTTATGTAGCGCCCCCTTATCGCAGGGTATACACCAGGACGCCCGTAGGTCATTTCGATACATATCCTACGATAAGGGTGAGCTACGAACAATCATTACTTACTTTACATGACATCATAATAAAACATCAATATAAAATCACGAACTTTTTAAAACCATAATTTTTTCTCATTTCATTTCATCAAAATCAGAAATTTACATATCTGTCATAGTTTATTGTCTAACATCAATTCTAAAAACCCTGTACAACATGCTACATGAAAGAGGAAAAATACATCAAATCTATCTAGGCCATCCCAAAAGTCCCAGCTGATTGACCTGTGAGCCATGACTTCTCTCGCCAACACGATCTACACGGCTAGAAAACTCCCTCTAGAGCTAACAGTCTACTCTCGGTCCTGAAAAATATGTTGCAATTTTGGGTGAGTTTGCGAATTCAGTGAGGTGACCATTATCGATGGTTCACTCAATTCATGCAACAATCTGGCATATCACAATTATTTCATAATTTCACATCAATCAGAAGTATCATATGGTCCCACAATTAACACTTTTATTTTCACATAAGTGTAAGGCATTTTGCCTTTCACTTAATCAAAAAGGTTAAACCAAATGCATATGAAATGCGCATGCGACACTTTTCCAATTTATTACGGTGTTGTGACCGAGCGTCTGTACTGTCCCAATATGGGCACATTAATCGTTGAGCCCGAGGCTCTGAATCACTGTGGGGCTCGAGTCTCGAATACAATCGTTGAGCTTTTAGCTCTCGGTGGCTACTCCGGTCACACCTGTCATTATCTGATCATGCATTCATGAATGAAATGCATATGTCATAATTATGCACGTATGCGTATGTCACAATTAATCACATTAAAAACACGATCACAATTAATCAAATTAAAACACGTAGGTCCCAAATTCACATGCAAGTAGCACTTCTATGTCACAGCTCCCTAGTACTCAGTCATCGGACTTTCTGTCCGGAATCCACAATTAGACACAAATCACAACCCACCATTATTCACCGCAAAATTATAAGCAATTTATAATTGAGAGAACCGTCTAGGTCACTCACCAATAGCTTCCGAGCTAATGCCTGGAAGTTTCGGTAACGTCTGTGGGTTGACGTTCCAAATGCGCCTCTATAACATTAAAATACACAAATATTACTAAGTATACAATCAGAAATGTTTAATAATGCACATGTAGAAATTAAAATGTGTACAATGCATGTTCGTGACATTCCCGGCATTATTCCAAAAATTCTCATCACAAAATTATCCTCTAAATTTTAGAAATTCATAGACACCAAAATCACTCAATTCAGACCTCTATAGGTCCAATTATTGTTAAAACACAGACCAAAAAAATAATTTTTCGGTCCGATTTAATCCCTCATTTCTAATTTAATCTAAAAAATTCACTAATTCCCATGGAGAGCAATTAAATGACTTACAAATCCGATGCCTTGACAATCAAGTCAATCGGAGGTCGGATGAAAAAGTTATACACAAAAGAATAGCAAAAGGGGTCAAATTTGCACTTATTTCTCTCTCTTCTACCACAACGCTTAACTCTTCACACAAGTGTCCAAAAATCACAAATGAGGTCTCATTGGAAAGATCACAGAAAACCCTATAAGTTCCTTAAGGACTCACAAACCAATTTCACCCCTAAGGGTGTCAAAAATTCAATCAAAGTTTCTGCCTAATCACAATTTTCCAA
>JAOTAX010124970.1:0-20270 GCA_025629825.1 Erythroxylum guanchezii | reverse complement strand
TGCAGTTGTGGCTTGAAGAAAAGTTTCATTTGAAAGTTAGTCAAGGTACAATCTCAAACACACTCAAACGATCGGCTAAGTATCTTTCAGCTAACCTAAAAAAGGGAAGGGATATCAAGTGGCGCAAACTAGCAAAATATCCAGATATGGAGAAGGTTTTTTATGAGTGGTTTCTCCAGTACTAAGATCGTGTGAATATGACCAGAGAGCTAATTTTTGAGAAGGCAAGAGATACAATGAAACTTCTATAACCTCATCAAGATTCTGAGCATAAATTTTCTCAAGGATGGCTTAAGAAATATAAGCTATGACACGGTATTAAGTCATTTCGTTATTTTGGAGAGAGTGGCTCGGTTGATATACAAGACATGGAGAAGCAATTAGAGTCTATAAGGGAAAAAATAAATAAGTTATCTATGAAAGATGTTTTTAATATGGATGAAATTGGTTTTTTTTACAGGTTACAAGCTGATCATTCTCTTGCTAGGAAGCAACTTGAAGGAAGAAAACAAGACGTAGAAAGGCTAACAATTGTTATTTGTTGCAATGAGTATGGTTATGAAAAAATCCCTTTATGGATTGTTGAAAAATATGCAAAGCCAAATTGCTTTTAGAATGTCAACATGAATAGCTTGAATTGTCACTACCGCACCAACAAAAGAGCTTGGATGACAAGTGTGCTCTTTGACGATTATATCCGTTGGTTTGATAAAAAAAATGCATGGTAGAAGAATTTTGTTTGTGGTAGATAATTGTCTAGCACATCCAAGATGTGAAGGGTTACATAATGTTGAGTTGTTCTTCTTGCCACCCAATATGACATCAAAAATTCAACCTTGTGATGCTGGAATAATGAGAGCTTTTAAGATGTACTATCATAGGAGATTTTTCCGTAGGTTTTTAGAGGGCTATGAGTTGGGACAATTTGATCTAGGTAATATTAATGTTTTGGATGCTATCAATCTTGCAGTCTCGGCTTGGACAATTAATGTTCAGCAAGAGATAATAGCAAATTGTTTTCGACACTACAAAATTCATTTAGGGGATGAAGTCTCAAGGAATTTAGGTGAACCACTTGTGAAAACATCATTCATGAACTTGAGTTCATGATTAATGATCTCAGCTATCGCAATAAAGTGGATGTCAATAGCTTATTGGATTACCCAGGTGAAAATGATACATGTCCAGAGGTCCAAAGCTTAGAAGAAATTGTGGCTACTATCCTTGAAAATAATGTTGATGGTGAAGTTGAAGACAATACAGTACCTTTAGAACCAGTTACATGTAAGGAAGCACTTATTGCGTCTAGAACTCTTCACAATTTTTTTTGTACAGTTTAAGAACACAACACCTGAAATTTTGGTTGCAATAAGAAAAGTTAGAGATGAGCTCCAACTAGACTTAAATTTTAAGAAAAAACAAACAACACTAGAATCATATTTCACTAAATTGTCTTAGTTATATTTTTGTAAGTTTATATAATTATTAATTTATGATATTAATGGGACCCTATATTTATATAGAGGTATTTTGAAAATATATTATCATATTATCTTATTGAAATTTGTTAAATTTTCAACTGACCTAAGTCGGGACCAGAGAAAAATATTATATTAGAGAGTTTATTAATTTACCGAGTATCAATTTAAAGAGGTTCTACTATATATTGATTCATACTCCATCATCTAAAGGGGGAGCAAGGAGGGAGCAAGGAGGGAGGAACGACTCCATCGTTCGCTCATATCTCACTCTTTTTTCCTCCATCTTACACTAATAGATCATCAATTATTATCTTACCATCAACCTCTCATCTCTCTCTTGTCTCTCCATTATTTTTCCAACATTTTCACTATCTACTTCCATCATTGGTAGCTTGGATTCTCTCCCAGTTGTGAAGCTTTCAGTTGCTATGCATGGCTAGGTGTTTTCCCTTCCTCTTGAAGATGTAGCAATGGCTGGAGTTCCATGAGCTTAAGAGGGGAGTAGCCAATCCATGTTCAGTTATACGTTATAAATTCCTAGGTTTAGGATTTGTGATTTGTAGAGGAACATGCTTGATTATAGTTTAATCAAGAGTTGGATATTCAATATGTGGATTGGATTTGTTTATGTAGAACTTTGAGATTAAATATATAAAGTCTCATATATGTCTATTTTTTATCTTGTTGATTCTCTTTTATCTTGCATAGTTGTGATTGATATTGAGTTGATTTTAGATTCCAAAGTGACTTATTGCATGGACTTATTCACCATACACATTAAAAGCACTTAACAGGATCTTAAAAAATGGAGTCCCATTGATCAAGATCCTGGACTTAAAGAGTCCTCTAAGATTTTCATTTTTAAGCTTAGTGATTTCTACTCCATAAAAATCAACTTTGAACTATGATGGCCAAAACTCATTTTCAAGAGGATTCTATGATTTGTTTAATCACTAGTTTTAATCTTTCCATTTTTTCTATTCCAAAAAATCCAATAATACATTCTACATACTTTTTACAATTCATTTTAGTTCAACCGATGTTTTCAAAGATCAAACCCCCCTTTTTTCCTAGTTAGTTTGCATAACATGACATATAAGTTAACTTAGGTCTATTCATTTAGGTTCCAATTAAGTGAAACGACCCAAGGTTGCATCATATATTGCAATCCATAGATTATTTTTGATTTGACCTCCAAGGGTAAGAACTAAGGTCCGAATCAAAAGGTAAACAAGTGGGTTGGAGATATCTTTGGGATTTTGGGATGTTCATAAATCCTTGAGTCTAAATAAAAGGTACCCTCATCATGGTGAGCTCTTGAACCCTTGATTTCTCTAACATAGGCAAAACTAATAAGCTTTAAAAATGCCCCCGATCTCCACTATAACCTAAAATAGGAATAGCGAAGATGGATTAGGTACTAAGAAACAACTAACTTAGGCCACCTACTCATAAGCTTAGAAGGTGTAACCTAAAGATATGGGATCCTTGATTAGTTGATAAAGTATCCTAACAACTAAGAAATCATTATGCTATATGTTTGTAGGTCTAGGTTGGTTGGGATGTAGGATAAATGCCATGAATTAGGAATTACTTATGGCCTTAATCACCCTTTAGGTAACTTTCTAATTAGAAGGATAGGGATGAACGTGTGATTCCTGAAAGTTGCAACAAATTAGTTAATTAAAGCTAGAAAATTGAAGGAATAAACATCCATTGATATAACATAAAGGTTCCTTACAAAATTCATAAAGTTTAACTGTAAAATCCATCAAACATTCATTCTAACATTCTAGAACATGTAAAACTATGATTAACACTAAGAAAGATTTAAACTAGTGGAATGAATATGAAACTAACACATTGAAACTGAGTGAGAGTAGCTAAGCTTATGGAAAATAACAAAAACTTCTCTGGTGATTCTTGTTCTCTTCTTGGAGCTTTCCAAAAATGGTAGATTTTGAGAGTCCTTCTCTCTTCTTAGAGTTTTTCCAAAAGTGGCAGATTAGAGACTTTCTTTCTAAGTCATTTCTCTTTCTTTTTATAGTATTTCCCATTTAAGGCAAACCCTTTAGTTTTCATATACCTAAAAAGTCCAAAAAGTCCCTTGAAAACTTGAACCTGGAAGTGACCCCATGTCTGTCTGCCCGTGGGCTACGATCGTGGCCCTTAGTCCACAATTGTGGCCAGTTTATCTGCTCTTTGTCATGATCGTGGTTGACTCCCCACGATTATGGCTAATTTGTTTGCTCTCTGTTATGATCATGGCTGACTTACCACGATTGTGTCCATGTGCTCAAACTTCTGTCACTATCGTGACATATTTGCCAGGATAGTGGCCCTGGGTTATTTCCCAGGTCTTATCGGATTCTTCTTCGAATGGCCTTAATGGTTTCTCCTCCATAGATGGCTCTCCATACTTTGTCAAACTTCTTCCTTTTAGCATATATTTGTGTTAACTCCTTTAATCTATATGTAAACATATTTAATCTATATGTAAACATAAAATGAACACAAATTAAGTATTTAAACACAAAGATAGGATTGAAAAGACTTTGAAATGCATAAGAAAATATAAGATGATTATATCCTATCAAATACCTCCACATTTGAACTATTGTTTGTCTTTAAGCTATTTAAAAATAACAAAAATACTTTGTCAATTTGTTTTAAAAGAAAATCGAGTATATGCAATCCTTCAAACTTTGATAAACTCAAATATCGAGCTACTATATATATATCCTAATCTTTTCATCAATGCACATAAACAAAGTCAAAGGTAGACACCATTGATCAAAGGTAAAATAAAACTAAGATGGATTTTCCTCACGATGTTCCCTCATGTCACTCAAATGTTTAAGGTCGATGTTTCACTCAATACTCCCTCTAAGAGACTACACTACCAAAGGCTTGCAAGTTCACCAATTCTCTACCATAAAATTACATACTATCATAGATCAAAAAGGGCTTTTACTTAGGGTTGTAATGGGGTTTGGGTTAAGGTGAGGCAAAAAGGTCAAAGGGTAACTCACAAGTATTTACAAAGTGCTAAGTAAGAAGGGACAACCAAACACAAATTTTGAGGTATGCATATAAATACCACGAACTACAACTACTCATCATTAAGTAATGCTACTAAGTTTCCTTCAATAGCAAAAACAAAGACGCTTTTAATCAATAATGCTAAAATCAAAGATGCTTTTCTTTTTCTACTTTTTCTCTCTTTTTCTTTTCTTTTCTTTTTTTTACTCAAATAAGACTAAAATAATAAGGAAACAATAGTAGCACGAATTAATAAAACATGAGTTGAAGTGCCTCTCAAAACATCTAAGAATTGAATACAAAACAGAAGTCCCTAAATCATATACATCAAATGCTCGCTCATTACTTCATTAAACTTGTGGTATAGTAAGGCTAATAGGTTTTTGGCTTTCAACGTGAGGTGATTAATTTAGAAACAACCAAGGTTAAAGGCTCAAAGGGTGGCAAAGGGAAAATGAGTTAGTGGGTCACTTGAGCTAAGGGTTCAAAGCAAAGAAGGCCTTAATCATTTCCATAAAGCATGCATCTCGTAGTTTTAAACTAGTTCATTGAAAGTTCTGAAGGTAATCTTCCTAAGGAAGTATCACACACAACAAAGAAACATAATAAATATGAAATGCAGTCATATAGGCTTAAAACCTCTCATGTGCTTATATAAAAATCCATCAAAATTTCATACATTACCTAATCACTTAAGTATCAAATTATTGATTGAGTTCAAGCAACTAACTACTTTAATTAATCCATATAATTCACCATCCACTCAAGCTTCCTAATTCAAATTCAAGCACACAACTCAATTCTTAGTCCAACTACTATAACAAAATGATATGGTTCAACATTCATCATAATTCAAGTGCAAAAATGCAAAAATTTTAAACTACCCCCACCCCCACACCTAAATTGGACATTATCCCCAATGTCGTAATATCAATAAAAACATAAGGGGATGAGAATAGAAGGACTCCCCTGGATCAAAGAGACCTCAGCGACTTGAAAGCAGAATTCACAACTCTAATCTTGCATTCCTAAAACAAAACAGACAAAAAGCAAGATTACTGACACTTGAAAATTTTATAAAACAGAAATTAAATATTTTTTCCTCGCTAAAGCTATCTTGATACGATTATTTTATAATATATAATAATGTTATATAAAGAAGTCACCCCTGTCCATTTGCACGAAGGCAAAAGTAAGACGAACCTGCAAAACCAAAATAACACGAAGCTGTGTCATTTTTGGTTTCTACTTCCGTCTTACTTTTGTTTTCATTATTTGGTCTTCGTCAAAACTATTGGATGTGGAGTTATTTCGACTTAAGAGTATTATCATTATCATTATTCAACTTATTTTTTCATTATGTGAAAAAAATTTCTCCAGATCTATAGCACTTAAAGGGACCATCGCGACTTTGAATTAAAAGGCAACTACTGTTGTTAAATTCATCATTGTTCTTTATTTTATTCCGATTTATTAATTACAGTTATTATTATTATTAAACAAACATCACAGTTATAAATAAATTTATTACAACGAAAATGTTAGCCGTTTTTTGCAATATAAATTAATTGATAATAACATAACGGTACATTTAAGTGCAAAAAATCTCTAAATATATACTTATAAAAATTTAGTTCCAAAAAAAATTATACTTACTTATAAAATTTAATATTACTAATTAGTCTATGAAAATTTGACTTCTTTGATCAGAATTACTTGCAACATTGCCTCAGGCTGAAGGAGAACTTTCACAAATGCTCTGGAATAGTATGCCTAACAACAAGACTTATACGTTGTTAGTCAAGACATTTATTCAAAAAATCCGTAAAACCGAGTTAACGACAGCTTTACACCCTTTGGGTCTTCCAACAGAAATTATGAACCCTATTATACATCGAGCTTCACAAACCGTATCGCATGAACTAGTTGACTCATTTCCACGAAGAGTTCGTTACTTATAGATTGTTTGTTACTTATTATTTTGTTAATACAATGTATTGCTTTATAAGATCGCCTTCGTATTAATATAATATGGTTACATTAATTCCTGTCTGACGTTCGCTTTCGCTGTTTTGTCTCATGTTCTCTTCGTCTTAGTTTTCTTCAGCCTTTAGAATGCGATTCATCACTTTCTAATATAATTATTATTTGCAAAATCAATTTCTAATTATTTTAATTGTTATAGTTAAGATCGTTATCGTTATTCAACTTCATTGATAGACGCAAGATGCAAATAGAAAGTAAGATCGAAGAAAACCACACAGAAGGGCTAAACTAAAAACCAGACGGAAGAACAAAACCAAAAACAAACCGAGACACAAAACCGAAAGCAGACGAAAGGCGCAAACCAGTTTTCTTGTCACATTGAGTTACTTACAAAATGATTGGGAGTCGAAACAGACTAATAATAAAATATGATAATATATTGGCAGATAGTGAAATCTTAGAAAAATCTCTAAAGACTGGACATAGCTCACTATTTGTGCTTAACCAGAATAAATCTGCTGCATCTACATTCTCTCAACCCTCAACTCTCTTACTTTGAGTGCGACAATTTTCGATACGGGATTAACAAAATGAATGCACAACTCAACCCCCTCTTCTTGTACATTTGTATATCGTTTATTGTCATTCACTTCACACATGCTCATCGCTATATCGACATCTTGCAAACTGGAAATCTGCTACATCTATATTTTCTCAACCCTCAACTTTCTTACTTTAAATGCGACAATTTCCAATAAGGAATTAACGAAATGAATACACAACTGAACCCCCGCTTCTTGTACATTTGTATATCGTTTATTGTCATTCACTTTACACATGCTCATCGCTATATCGAAATCTGTTGCATCTACATCCTCTCAACCCTCAACTCTCTTACTTTGAGTGCGACAGTTTTCGACAAGAAATTAACGAAATGAATACACAACTCAAACCCCACTTCTTGTACATTTGTATATTGTTTATTGTCATTCACTTCACATATGCTCATCGCTATATCGACATCTTGCAAACTTTTCAAAAAACACGTTACCATCCAGATAAGAAAATTGTATCAGATACAAATAAAAAAGCTTATAGATTAACCTATCTTTAAAATTTTATCTAATTAAAATTTTTTTTTTACCCGTTTCAATTTTAATTAAATACACTGGGCATTTTTACTGCACATTTGCGCAGAGTTAACCTGCTAGTTTGTTATAGAGGAGCAACTGGAACATTAACCTCCAGACGTTGCCTGATCTTCCAGGCATTAGCTTCGGGAGCAACTTGTGAGTAACCTAGATGGTCTCACTTAATTATTTGTTTGCTTACCGATAGGTTTTGAATATTGAATGAATATAATTTGATTGTGGATTCCATACAGGAGGTCCAATGATTGTGTGATGTGGATTGAATCATTGAAGTGCTGCTTGAATGTGAATGGGAAGACCTATGTCATTTATAATGTGATTGATTGTGGTACATGCATTCCATTCATGAATGCATAATCAGATAATGAAAGTTGTGACCTGAGTAGCCACCGATTAGAGATTAAATCTTAACGAGTGAAATTGAGCCTCGAGCTTAAAAGTGATTCAGAGCCTTAGGCTCAACGTTTAATGGGCCCTATATGGGATAGTTCAAGCACTCGGTTACAACAACGCAATAATTGAAAAGTGTCTCATGAGCATTTCATATGCATTTCGTTAAGTATGTTTGATTGATTGAAATGTAGAATGACTTATGGTTCAGTGAAAGTGTGATACTTTTGTGATGTGCAAAGTAGTGAATTAATTGATATATGAATTGTTGTGTTACATGGATTGACTGAACCATCGATGATGGTTTCCTCATTGAGTTCGCAAAACTCATCAAAATTACAACGTTGTCTTTTCAGGACCAAGAGACGACTCTAGCTACTGAAGAGGGTCTACCAGCCGAGTATATTGCGATTGGCAGGAGAAGTCACGGCTCAAAGGTCGGTCAGCTGGGCTTTTTGGACAGATTAGTTAGATTGTATATATATTTTCCTCATTCATGTAGCTTTATTATATTAGGTTTTGATGATGTACATAAGGGAAATGTGAAAGACACATTGTAGCCAGAGATTTTTGTGAAATGAAATAGGAAAAAGTTGGTTTCAAAAATATTATGATTTTCTTATAATGCTTTACAAGTGAATAATGATATGATGCCATGTGAAGTAAATGTAGTGAGCGATCGTAGCTCGCCCTTATCTTAGGATATGTGTCGGAATGACCTCCGGGCATCCCGGTGCGTACCCTGTGGTAGGGGGCACTACATTATTTTTGATTTGACCTCCAAAGTTAACAACTAAGGTCCGAATCACTTACTTATGGCATTGTCATCTTGACCATATAAGTGAGAGAGGCATGATTGAACTACACAAGTGTGGTAGTTTAGGGTCATTTGATTATGAATCATATCACACATGTGAATCTTGCTTTTTAGGCAAGATGATAAAGCTACCATTTAAGGTAAAGGGTGAACAAACTACTAGACTATTGGACTTAATACATTCAAATGTATGTGGTCCGATGTCTGTACATGCTAAAAGTGGTTTCATATACTTCATTAACTTCATCGATGATTATTCACGATATGGGTATCTGTATCTAATAAGGTAAAAATATGAGGCCTTTAAAAAGTTTAAAGAATTCATAAATGAAGTAGAGAAATAGATGGGCAGAAGTATTAAGACACTTCGATCAGATTGAGATGGTGAATACTTAAGCCAAGAATTTCTAAGTTATATCAGAGATAATGGGATAATATCCTAATAGACTCCACCTTACACGTTGCAACACAATGGTGTGGCAGAAAGGAGAAACTGGACCTTGT
The DNA here is from genome assembly GCA_025629825.1 of Erythroxylum guanchezii. Classification (NCBI taxonomy): domain Eukaryota; kingdom Viridiplantae; phylum Streptophyta; class Magnoliopsida; order Malpighiales; family Erythroxylaceae; genus Erythroxylum; species Erythroxylum guanchezii. The sequence continues at coordinate 10,899 of JAOTAX010124970.1, read as the reverse complement.
TAGACTTGGTAAGGTCAATGATGGGCTTAGCTAATTTGCTAAAATCCTTTTGGGGATAAGCACTTAAGACTGTTGTTTATGTGTTAAATATAGTCCCTTTAAAGTCAGTTGATGTTACTCCATATGAGATGTGGACCAATAAGAAACCTTACTTTCTCACATGAAAGTTTGGGGTTCTCCAGCTTATGTGAAGCGGATTCAAACAGATAAGCTAGAAGTTAAATCTAACAAGTGCCTGTTTATAGGATATCCTAAAGAAATGATAGGATATCAGTTCTACAATATTTTGGAACAAAAAGGTGTTTGTTTCAAAGCAGATGTCTTTTTAGAGAAAGAGTTTCTTCTAAAAGAAGACAGTGAGAGCAAAATTAAACTTATGGAAGTTCAAGATGCTCAAACAGATGCAGATCAATTGCCTAAACCTAAAACTATTGTTCATAATGATGAAACAATAGTTAAATCTTCTAATACACAAGAAGTTTGTTGGTCAAGTAGGATACATCATATTCTAGAGGGATATGAATTTCACATAAGTGAATATAATGACGTATTGCTCATAGAAGATGATAAACCCACTACCTATAAAAAAGTTCTGAAGAGTTCAAAATCTAAAAAATAGCATTAATCCATGAAATCCAAAATGGATTCCAAGCATGGACTTTGGTTGACCTACTCAAAGGGACGCATACGGTGCAAATGGGTTTTCAAGAAAAAAACTGACACAGAGGGTAATGTAGTTACCTATAAAGCTAAACTTGTAGCTAAAGGTTATCGTCAAAGACAAGAAGTTAACTATGGCAAAACATTTAGCCTTGTATCCATGCTTAAATACATTAGGATATTCCTAGCCATTACTACTCCTTATGATTATGAGATATGGAAAATGGATGTGAAAATAGCTTTTCTTAATGGAATCCTAACTGAGGATGTGTATATGACATAACTTGACGGTTTCATATCCAATGATGGAGTAAAGGTATGCAAGCTTCAAAATCTATTTATAGATTGAAGCAAGCATCTAGGAGTTGGAATATCCAATTTCATAAGACAATCAAAAAGTTTGGTTTCTCACAAAAACTGGCTAAACCTTATGTGTATAAGATGGTTAGTAGGAGTGCAATCGTATTCCTTGTTTTGTATGTAGATGACATACTACTAATAGGAAATGATGTCTTAGCTTTACAATCAGTCAAGATTTGGTTTTCTAAGAATTTCTCCGTGAAAGACCTTAGAGAAGAAACTTATATTTCAGGTATAAGAATATATAGAGATAGAGCTAAAAAGTTGCTTAGTCTTTCTTAGTCTACATACATAGACAAGATTCCAAAGAGGTTTAGCATAGAGCAGTCCAAGAGAGGTTATCTTCCCATGACACATGGGATTACACTCAGGAAATCTATGTGTCTAAAGACACAAGATGGGAGGACTTGTATGAAATTGATCCATTATGATTCGGTTATAGGATCAATCATGTATGCTATGTTATGTATGAGACCCGATGTATTATATGATCTAAGTGTTACGAGCTGATACCAGTCACATCCCGGAGAGGGTCATTGGGTGACTATCAAGAATATCCTTAAGTACTTAAGAAGAACTAAGGATGTATTCTTAGTATATGGAGAAGGAGATCTTGTTATGAGCGGGTATATAGATGCCAGTTTCCAATCTGACAGGGATGACTCTATATCCCAATCAGGATATATTTTTCACTAAATGGTGGAGCAGTCAATTGGAAGAGTTCCAAATAAGATATAACTATAGATTCAACAACTGAAGCAGAATACATTGTCGCTTCAAAAGCAGCAAAGGAAGCAGTTTGGATCAAGAACTTCATCATGGAAATTGGAGTGATTCCTAGCATTGTTGACCTAGTACAGTTGTATTGTGACAACAATGGTGTCATAGCACAAGCAAAGGAACCAAGGTTTCATCAGAAATCCAAACAAGTACTCAGGCAATACCATATGATTAGAGAAATCATTGGTAGAAATGATGTCAAGATATAGAGAATGCCCATTGATCAAAATATTGTTCATCATTTGACTAAGTCGATTCCTCAAAAGCAATATGAATCTCATATACTCAACTATGGCATTAAATACAAAGGCGATTGGCTTTAGTACAAGTAGGAGGTTGCTAGAGAAGTGCTCTAAAGGTAATCATCTTTAGTACTTATTGTACAAATCCTTTTTATTAATAAAATGGCTTTTTCATTAATTTGATGTTCATGCTCATTATGAATTGATAGTGATCTTAAATCGAATTAATGAAGTCCTTGATACATTACATCGCATGAAGCAAATCATGATGAGATCATGATAATAAGATTCTATCATATGTAATTATGTTAGTATCTAAATTATCCCTAGTTATAGGATTAATGGGACCAGCCATTATTAGTCTGGACAGACTAGCATATGTTATACTCTTTGATTAGATTAAGCAGTGGATCTCATAAGTTGTAAGCAAGAGTTGTTCAGAGTTAACATGTGGATGCTTGCTAAAAGTAGTACATACATTGGATGACCTACCACGAGACAATCATATGGATAATCTATTCTGGTGTCAGTGATCGTCTCATCATAGAAATGGTGAAAATATCTTTAGACTTGGGTGCTTAAGGTTTCTTGGATACTAATCTTGTACTTTGACTCCATTCCTCATTGCCTCTTAAAGGTTGCTCATAAGGTGATGATTGGATATAACTTGAGGTATTTGAAGGTAATTGAGTAGATAATAAATGATTCACAACCCCTGATAGAAGGAGATGATCCCCACGGCCTCTTGTTGGGGTCATTACTCATAATCTCTGGCCAGAATGGAAATGTCATGAAGATAGTCTTCAGTGACATCCACTCGAGTAATGAGCCTCGATGACAAGAACTAACATCAATTGGACTAGGTGTGACGTAGTCAATCTAGCGGGAGTTGACACTTTAACTACACTTTGAGCCAAGTGGGGTATAGCTGGTAAAAGGATTAATTGCACAGGAACATTGCCTATAGAAGGGTTTGTAGTTAAACCACTAACTCTCCGGTCAATTGGGGTCATGATGTATTGCTAGATACTGCTTATAACTTGCTTGAAGTAAGTGTTAATTCAAGTGGCCTACATAATCAAGAATCTAATGGGTCACACGTAATGAAGATGCAAAGAATGAGTAAAATGGTTTTAGATGGGGATATAAGATATGAGAGATGCATGACTAAGTTACACAAGTGTGGTAGTTTAGATTCATTTGATTGTAAATCATATGACACATATGAATCTTGCTTATTTGGTAAGATGACAAAATTACCCTTTAATAAGCAAGATGACAAAATTACCCTTTAAAGAAAGGGTGAAAGTTTCATGCTAAATTAAGTGGGATTAAAAGCCATTTAATTCCTACTAACTCTCCACTGATGTTAGGGGTTAGAGAAAGGCCAAAGGGTTTAAGAAACATCAATTTTCGTGCAATTGTTATGTAAAAAGAAGAGATTTTTGGTGAATTGTTCATCATCTTCTCCCACTCTCTACAAACACTCTCTTAAAGAATACATCGCAAAGTTAGCACTTTGTGTGTGTTCTAGCCATTCTTCCTAAGAGATTTCAGACTTTGCTCTTCATGTGCAGATCATTAAAGACATCCTCCTTTGGTCTTTATGGTTTACAACAACTAAACCAAACTCAAACCAATGCACGAAAATACGTAAATTAAGGGGTTTGATCTTGGCAATTTAGAATTTAAAGAACACAAAATTAAACAAGTGCTAAATCAAATTTTGGAAGAAACCAAAATTACGGAAACTTCAATTACAAAGATTTCGCCAACAAAACCAATTAATTCATTCATCGGACTCTAGGAATTATTTGTGTACTGTGTTTACTTAATCACGGATCACCAACTTACTGATTTTATGCTTCTTAACTACTAAGAATACAAATCTTCGCAAAAAATCATAGGATTCATAACCACTAATCCACCTATGTCGCGTATGAGTGTTACTATAGTAGATTTAATGATCTTGCCTTGAAAACTTTGACAACTACTATCATCAGTTCAAGACAAAGTTTGAATCCTCTCAAAGTAGGTTTGACAACTACTATCAACAACTTAGCTATAAATCAATTAATTTGGCAACTACTACCATCAATTAATCAAATAGCGTTTAAAAATCTCTTATAAACCTTAATTCTGAATTTTAAGATTTACGAGTTTAGATTAGCGATTAAAGGATCAGAATTTAAACACATGTTTACAAATCACTAACATAAGAATTGATTAAGATTAAATCCTTATGAATCAATATAGTTTCAAAGGGTATTACCCTTTACAATTGAAATAAAAACTTAGCTCCACACTCCTAGTAAAACGTTGTTACCACCAATGGTCTAAGACAATTGTGTTCCTTTTGAAAAGAATTAAAAAAGAAGATTGCGGCTAGGAAGAATGATGTATAATTAGAGGAAAAGACACCCTCCCTTAGAGACCAAAATCGTATATATATATATCATATCTATCATTAAGTGGCTGACCTAATTGAGAAGCCAACTACAAAACAAATTCCTCCTCTTCATGTCAATTGACAAACGTTGCAATTCCCATTCTGCATCTGCCTAACCAGCCCTCCAAAGTGGTGTGTCTTCCATGAGGTGAACATCGACTCATCTTTAAGTAACCAATGGAGTCATGCCATGTCATCCAAGTGCTTTGAAAATCGATTGTAGTTTTGTTAGCTTAGAACTGCATTTTTGATAGTACACCAGGGTCAATTTCGAATGTGTATAAAAATCAAACGCTTATGATTCGGGAGCTTAAATTTTATCAGTAGATTTTTCTTTGAGTTAGCTTCAATTTGAGACTTGAATCACTAAATTCCACCATCTGAGTCAAAAGTTATTATTGAAACATTGTCAAAAGGTCATTTTGGCGATCAAAAATCTAACACGACTTTGGGAATTCATTTCTCCTGAATTCCAGCTCAGAAAAATCTGCAATTGGTCCCAAAAAATCCTTGCAATGAGTCAAGAATTTAAGCATGAAATTTCAGAATTTTTGGCTAAACCAATTTCGAGATAAAAATCCCACAATGACTAGAGGTCAAGTTTGTTAGAAATCCAAAAACAGTGCAATTCAAGTCTATTTGTTTCATTTATGCATTTTACGTCAACAAAACCCAAATAATGCTAAAACATGATAAACTAGTTATAAATGAGCGTAAAATGAATGTAAATCACTCTGAATTAAATCCTAAAGATATATAAAAATATGAGTGCATCAAATTCCCCCATACTTTGCTCTTGCTTGTCCTTAAGTAAGAAAAAGAACATAAAGTAGCACTACAGAAAACCTGAAAAAAAAAGGTGCATAGAAACAAAAACATGTAATGTGAAGAAAAATACTTAAGTGTTCATCATTTAAATCAGATCCGCAGTCATATCAAGTAATTCAAGTATGATAACTAGAACTAGGTTTACCACAATCAACACATAAAATCAATGAACATAATTTACATGTAACAGTCGAGCTAGTCTAGCATACAAGAGTTAAAGGAAATCTATGCCATATTGAAATAATAAGTCCTCTCATTGATATACACTCCAGCACTCGAACTATTTAGGCTCAAATGTTTAACTCTCAAAATTCGATCAATGAATACATTCTACCATATGCTTGCTTTTCAATCTTGACAACACTATCAAAGTGCGCATATACTATACACAAATCAAAAGGTCTTTAACATGGTTGTAATGGGGCTTGGCTAAAGGTGAGGTAAAAGAAAGATAAGAGAAGGCTAAAGCAAAGGAAGTAGAGCTATACAAAATATCATCGAACTTATGTACATGTACGCATCCAGGCACATAATTCTGCATAATGAACACAAACAACTCGACTTCTTTTTATTCCATTCAGATTTCCCATAGAAAAGTATATAATTCGAAACACTTTGGAAACACTTTTCTTTTTCTTTTTCATCTCATGGGAGAAACCTTTTTTTGTTTTTTTTGCCTTTTTTGCCTTTTTTTTATTTTTTGTCATGCTGTATTCATAGCCAAACATTCAGATTAACACCACGTCATCATATATCAACCAACTCACCTCTTCAACTTTGCCAAATAGATGCTCTACTAACCTTGGCCATAGGGTATAGAGTATAAAAATGAGATCAAGGCTAAGTTAATAATATGGGAAGCAAAAAAGAGGATAAAAGTTCAAAGGGCTTTCTAATGGAAATCATGCTTTAGGTTGGCTATTTAAGTTCAAGTGGTTTAACATATATGCCTTTATCATATTTATGCAAGCATGATAAATCAATATATTAAGCAAGTTCTAGAGAATTATACCGTTGAAAGAATGCACATAACAAGGAATAATGTTGAAGGCACAAAAGTTCACATAGGTCATCTATTAAGTCAATACAGCATAGTTTCAAGGTCACTCTATTGTCTAAAAAGCTCAAGTGTTACATTAAAACCCATTCATCAAGTTTATGCATTCATTGTTATCAACCAAGTCTCACGTATAATACTTGAATTCGTTCAACAATTGGGAATCCGAAAGAAAGCTAAAACACTTAACATGCAAGAAAAATAGAAAATATGTTGGACCCCGAACTTTTCCTGGAAGTTAGAACTATTAAATGAGAAATTGTTAGTGATTCGTTATAAGAAAAGAAAAAAGGAGAATTCTTGAATTTGAAATGATATACAAGATTTAGGTAGTGAATGCAGTAAGTTGTTGATGATTGTGTATGTATGTATGTTCTATTATTAATGTTCATGATCAATCATGGACTATAATTTGTTTATGGATGATATTGAGTTTAAATGAAAGTTGAGAGGAAGAATAGTGATTGAGCATGAAAGTTGAAAATGCAGAAAAGTGGCAGAGCATGAATAGGTTGATTATGAATTCCTAGTTTTTGATGATTTTTGACTAAACTTGCATATTTTGGTGAAAGATCAAGGTAAGGGTATGTTTGATTTGTTGGATTTTTAGAGAGACTTTGGTTTATATAGCTTAAGAAATGTATGGCTTTAAGTTTTCTAAGATCAATTTGTGATTATGTGTTATGGGTTTCTCAATTAGAATGTCCATTGATTTGGGAATTTACCATTGTTCAAGGAAATTAAGGAAGACAAGAAAAGGCAAGAGTAGAGGTTTTGGACAAGTATTAAGCAAGGAAATAAGGTGGGTTTCATGTTTATAATTTAGTAATGAGCCATTAATGTTTTCTTCCGAATGAAAAATGATTTCAATTACTTCATAAATATTGCTTTTATTGCTTTTGAATGATTTACAAAATTGCTACACGTTTCGGTATATGAACTTTGTTGATAAATTTTAATATAAAGATGGAAATGCATGGAAACATTTTATATTTTTGCCTTGAAAAATTCATGGCATTTGGTATATTTGGAAAAGAAGAAAAAGCATGAAAGTATGATGAAATGATTTAAGCATAAATTTGCTTGTGATTGGGCAAGAGAGGAATGTTTCGTTAGTCACGTGCACGTCAACGTATAGCCTTCTCCCCGCTGCCTGTTTGAGGCCACAAGATTCTGAGAAATCGGACTCGTTTTGTTCACGGTATAAACTTCAGTTTATTCATTTTGTTCCACAAAACTCTCGAGCCATTTGTTTGTGCATTGCATGTTTGCATAGTCATGAATGGTGCATAATTGAGTGTTGTGTGATGATATTTGAACTATGAGTTTTAAGCTGAAATTCTGAATTTGGTTACGATTTTAAGAACTATGCTTTTTATGATTCAATAAGAATTTTATGACGAATGACACATTTCAATGATTTTGCTTATTCTTTGTTATAAACTTGTTATCCATGAGCTTTTAAGCTCACTCCCTTTCATTCCCATCTCCTGGTGATGAGAAAGAGATCGGGTGAAAGAAAGCTAAGACATTCGTTTGATTATGCATATTTTGTATTTTAAGTTGGATTGATGTAAAAATAAGACTTTAGACATATGTTGAGAATTATGGGATCTGTATCTTTTGTTGTATTTCGGATTTTTGATATTGATGTTGTAACGTGGCTTGGAAAGCCATTAAAGCTTTGTAAACATTTATCTTATGATGTTAATGAAATATGGCTTTGGGTATGGATTTGCAATGTGAATTGGGCATGGATGATGTTAAATTGAATTTAGGTATGTTTGAAGTTATGAACTTGAGATGATGAATCTTTATCATGAGCTATTGTTATATATAGATAAACGAGGTGTTATGGAAAAAGGACACATAGGAATTTATGATTCATGAGATGTGTTAAATATGAGGAGTGAAATGAATTGAGTTTGGGACTAAAAATGATCCGTTGATAGCTTATAAGGATTCATTGAAGTAACCCTACAAGATATTTCACACGCTCAAGTCATATGATTATTAGTGCATGAGTTGGGATCAATAGAAAAAAAAATGGGTCCAACCTTTGTTGTATCAAAGCAGGTTAGATGAACCGAGAATGGTTATTGGATTTCATTAGAATGTGCTCACATTTTTTTTTTGGTTTAAGTGTTGGACTCTGGAAACAAGCAGGGTCTAACAGATGTGGTATCAGAGCAATTCGTTGGGTTCCCAAAACGGGATCCAACATAGGTGGTATCAGAGCAATCGGTTCGGTTCCAGAAATGGGATCTAACAACTGTGGTATTAGAGCGCCGAAATTAGGATCTTACATGGGCATTTGTTACGAGTTTGAATGGATCGAATTAGTGAGGGTGTAATTGAATATGACATCAATATTGTACTGTGTTGTATATCCCTGAATGTGATAATGATGTGAATGTATTTTCATGGATTATTTGAAGAAAATAAGGGGACAAGTTGGAATGATGAGATTAAATGGACAAGCAGAATGTTTGAAATTGCTATGATCTTAAGAAGATGAAATTAGAACCAAAGTGGTTGTTTGATTAAGTTGACAAGAGTTACAATCCACCATAAGAATGTGTTAGTGGAATTGAGCTCAATGTATAACTTTGATTGACTTTGAGTATCACAATTATTATCTAAGTGATAACATTAAATACCGTATGGCATTATACGACAAAAAGAGTTGTCCGCCTCTTTATTTGGATAAATAAGACCAAAGAGGGTCGAAGGTCAGAATTGCTTGGAGATGTTACTGATAAGTGAAATTGATCTGTATTAGGAATTAGATGATTTAAGAAAAATGAATGAATGAGGTGGGTCAAAAACCAAGGGTATGGAATACAGTGAGGTAGACATATGAGTTAAGTGTACTGCTACTATAGTGTTGTGAACTATGAAGTGAAGGATGAATTGCTTCTAAGAGTATCACGTTCCCAAAGTGTGTTTAGATTGAATGCAAGATGTGCTCAGGTTAAGATAAAGAAACAACTCAGCTTAAATTGTATTGGTCTATATAAAGTTATTAAGAACCGGACCATTGACTTATGAGTTATCCATTTGTTTTCTCACTCAAGTAAGAATTTCGAGGACGAAATTCTTTAATGGGGAGAGAATTGTTGGACCCCGAACTTTTCTTGGAAGCTAGAACTGATAAATGATAAATTGTTAGTGATTAGTCATGAGTAAAAAAAAGGAGAATTCTTGAATTCGAAATGATATGCAAGATTAAGGTAGTGAATGTAGTAAGTTGATGATGAATGGGTGTTGGGACCTGATCCTGGGAACCAGACCCCAATCGAAAAAGCGGATAACGAAAACGAAAGAACGGATAGCGAAACAAATGAACGGACGAAAACAAAAACGAAAAAGACAGGATCTTGCTCAAAACATAAAACGGATAACAAAGTGGCGGAAGCAAACGAAAGACAACTTGGATCACAAATCAGGCGGAAAAAGGAAAGAAAATCCAGAATTTCCAATCTGGTCGAAAATTTAGAGGCTAGGTGTGGGCATGCCTAAGAAATTCAGAGATTAGGCGTGGGCACGCCTAAGGATGGAATCTGGAATCTGCAGAAAATTCCAGAATTTGACTCCACTTAAAACACAATCTTCCTTCTAACAGATCTCGAAATCATAAAGCGAAAGAAACGAAAACGAAAACGAAAACGGAAACATAATCGGATTGCTCGGGATCAAAAGCAAACAAATCAAAAGCGGAAAAAATCGAACAAATCGAACGCGGATCCGACATCCGAAAACGTGTATTGCATAAAAACTATTGTGTCGCGTTGGAAACCTTAGACTAATCCAATCCGAAAAATCCGATAAATTTTTTTAATTTTCTTTTTATTATTCATCTTTATTCAATCCTTTTTCTCGTTATTCAAGCTTATACAAAGCAACTTAATCCATACAATTTCCCTTTTGGAAAATCATCCTCATGCAAATCTCAATTCATAAAATTCTTCTTAAATAATCATACATATCTCAGAAATCATCTATTAGCCAAAAATCTCGTTCTTATTCCTATTCTTTCTTCAATCAATATTTACCAAAATTTCGACAGCATAACGACTGCATTTTCAAAATCCTAAAAATCTGCAAATAAAAAAAAACACACTTCTATATATCCAAACCAATCTACACAGTTCATCGGACCTCCTGTTGGACCCCGAACTTTTGATGAAAATTAGAAATATTAAAATGAATTTAAATGAGAAAGAAATTGGTGAAAACCATTTATGAATTTAAGGAAATTTGATGAAATTAAGAAAAATTTATGAGAAATGAATTGTTTAATTTTGAGGACTTTGATATTTGAGTAAACTTATATGGAGTATGAGAAGAAAGTGGACGAGTTGATTGAAATGAAGTTAAATAGCAAGAATTAAAAAGAAAAAAATGTGAATATTTGAAGAATTTAGAAAGTTTGACTTTTGGGGTAAAAAAAAATGATTCTGAGTGAGCCATTGAATGTTTTCTATTTTAAGGGATTTTTAGGAATTTTTCTGGCATTTTTT
>JAOTAX010124881.1:0-20301 GCA_025629825.1 Erythroxylum guanchezii | reverse complement strand
TTATGCATGCTCACGTTTCATGATTATCAGAGCAAGCGTTGGACTCTGGAATCAAGCGGGGTCTAACAGACGAATGAGTAAGTAAGAGAGTTGGGTTCCAGAAATGGGATCCAACAAAATCAATTAAGACCATAAGTAAAATGTTACTGAGGGATTTGGGAACTTTTAACTGGAGAATTAATATAGGTAAATCGTATACACTCCAAATTCTTAAATTGTAAAAATATTTGGAATGATAAGCCAAGAACTAACACCTTATAAACCCTAAATTAAATTATAAATTTAAGGGAACATACTTATGACAATTCAAATGCAATACGGGAATGATAGGAACACTTAGTTTTGGTTTGATAACTGGCATCAGTTAGGTCATTCACATAAGTTACCTATCTATAGCACTTTAAGGATAAGCTTACCAAATAATGCAAAAGTTGCAAGTGCCCATTTATAAGCCAATATTCTTACATAAACAAAGAATTAAACTAAGTAGCATAAGATATGCCATGGTTTGTCTAAAAGTGGAGAAAGATAATGAATTACAAAAGTACCTCAAGTTGAAGAGATTGATAGAAGATGGAGACTTATATAGATGACATTACTATATCAATGGAAAAATACTAAAATCTAAAGGAAGATATGAAGACCTATAAGAAAAGTGTTTAGTTCTAGCAGTTATAATAAAGTGATGGGTTTGGATATGATAACAAGTAAGAAAGTGGAATCATACACTCATGTCACTATTTGCTATAGGAAAATCAAGTTATTATAGATATAATACTGTCCAATCTATATAGTGAGGGCCATAAGATTGACCAATTCTGACCACAACTCCTCCTATAGTCATTCGATGAATGGATCAGCTATAGTAGATATAAGGGAAGTAATTTAGAGAATAGCTTTATCCTAATTTTAAAAAAGGCTTAGAAGAAGGTATAAGAATAAGCCAACCATAGGCTACCAAACCCAAACCATTTTATTAATATCCTTTCTATATAAGAGGGCTTAATAGTCCCACTAGACAACAAATTATTAAGGATTTAATGAAATATAGGAAACCAATCCTCATAGGTCATGTAGCACCCCACTCTCGCAAGACTCACGTACCCAACATCCTGAGTGATATCCAAGTACACAACCCGTAAGGGTGGCAGGCTAGAACAGTCAAACACTCAGAACTCAATACAAATTTTTTCACAAATAGCACAAGCGTATGCGAAAATTAATAATCAAAATTCAGCCTATAAATTTATTACATAAATCCAAAATCACAATTATTATTACGCTTTGATCAATCTCATTTACAAAACATTTCCAATTTCAAAAGTTATATCATTCCGAAATATTCAAATGCACATGATACAAAAAAATTGTAGAATACATTCTTTCATACAAAAATCAATAAAAAGACTTATGCAAATGCAAACTGATACCAACCTCTATCTCTTACTTAAATGCAGTGGCTATACTCCCGTTTGCCTAATAGGGCAACTCTTTAGAGCCTAAAAAATATTGCAAATTTTGGGCGAGTTTTGCAAACTCAGTGAGTGACCATCCTCGATGGCTCACTCAATCACATAAACATATAGTTCATATAATCATGCGGATCACATCATATCTTTAATTCATCATATTGAATCATATACACTTGATCAGTCATTTCAAATTTTACATTCATCACATATCATATTCAGAAATTATTCAAACCATTATAATCATTGATATCAGGCATATGCAGTGCACATGAGACTCATTTTCAATTTGTTACTTTGTTATGACAGAGTACCTATAACTGTCTCGTATCCATTGTGGATACTGGGCTTATTGATAATAGCCCCGTATTCGTTGGAGATACTAGGCTAATTTTACATAATGAGCCTTTGGCTCTTATATACTTTCTAAGCTTTAAGCTCTTTTTCACAATATGAGCTTTAAGCTCTTTTTCACATTTTGACCTTTAAGCTCTTTTTTGGTGGCTACTCCAATCACAAATGCCTTTATGTTTCATGCATTCATGTAATGGAATGCATCACATTCACATATTTTCAATCAGTCACATGATTTGAGACTCAAAATCACTTTCACATTCATCATCGGACCTTGGTCCAGCATTCAACAATTAAGTTAAGAATGCACTTATTTCTTCTCATTCATATACAAGTAGCACATCAATATCACATTTATGCATCAAGTCTCAGACCTTCATTGTCCAGCATCAACATAAGCAAATCACATTCATATCAATTATATTCACATTGCATAATAATCATAATCGTAGTAATTCAATGCAAAAATTGAAATCAGAACAAACAATAAAATGAGATCATCTAGGTTGACTCATAGTATGCTCCAGAATTAGCACTAGCTTCCATGATCTAGAAACATCTGAATGCGAACGTTTAACCTGCTTATAACAATTGTACAATACGCACGTTGCACATATATTAATAATTGCACAATCACATAACATTCAGTTTTACATATATGTATGTGTGTAATGTATAATGCTTGCTCAATGACAATCTGGGGTATATTATCCAATTTCACATCTTATGCTCATTTTCATTTCATAATTCAATCAGTCATCATTTATTTTCTAGCATTATTTTCTCTCATAATAACAATTTCTCATTCACTTTAACTTGATACCCATTACCCCTCACCTTTGAACCATAACTACAATCTAATGAATATCTTTATTTCCATTATACACGTGTCTTTGATGCTTTAATACCAACAATTCATTCATTAATGTTATTCTAACATTATATAATCATACAATACCCAAACTCTCATTCTTTCTTATAAATTCTCCAAAATTTCAAACCTTCGACTCTATTTTCCATGATCAATTTGAAAATGCAAATGAAGTAATTTGACAATACTCTCTTCTAGAAAATTGTTCTCCTATCTTTTAAGTTTCTAATGACACCAATATCATTCTATTTGGTTAAGCAATATGAAAGTTATACCCCAAACATTTTTGGACTATTCTTATACTGAAACAGTATCCTATACTCAATTTTAATTCATAATCTAGAATTCTAGAGATAGAATTAAATTAGATTTACTTCAAAAAATTTGTATCCTTATGTCTCTAGTTTACTCCAAATCAAAAATCATTCCATTTGGATAATTATAGACGAAGTTATAGGAAAAAGAAGGAAGGATGTTTGGGGTGTAAAAATGTCTCAGGATCGTACACTTTTGAGTTGTTTAACCCAACTAAGATTAATTCACAGCCATGCAACATTAGTGCAAGGCTGTGCATTCGAAAATAACCAAGTCACAAGCATGTAACCATAACGCACGCCCGTGCACACCAACAAACCAGTCATGGTCATGCAACCTTAACACACGGTCGTGCACACCCAATCTCCAGAACCAATTTCTGTCCCAATTTTATCACTCATTCTCTTCCAAATGATTTCAGATGGCTAAGATTTTTAGTGGAGATGTAGATTAATGTGTTATGAGTCTAATGGTTCAAGTCTCATATCATTTGGAGGTCTGGAGAAGAAGATATGGCCAAAAGATCAAGGGATGTTCGCGTATATCTCCAGCCATAGAAGTCACGATCGTGCAAGAGCAAGATCGTGAATTTCTAACACATTTCAAATGTCACGATCGTGACTCTCAAACTCTTTAGAAAAGTGAAAATCGTGTAGAAGCACGATCATCCTTTTTCCCAGTTCTTTAAAATGTTTTTCTTCCTTGTTCCTTCTTCCGAAACCTCAATTTTCTTCTTCTTTCATTCTTTTTCTAAACCCAACCTTTCTAATCTATATTTTCCCTTAATTTCACTTCATTTTTTATTCCCATTTCAGCTCCGCACATTCACAAACAGATCAAAAATCATGAATCAACACAAACATCAAAAACTGAATCTCATTCACACATGTTCTGCGTTTTTCCTTCATTTTTTCTACAATTCCTTTTTTTTTGCATTTTCTTCATTTTCTTCCTCTAACTTTCATTTTTGTCATTCTTTCTCATATATAGATATTACTTTACACCTATTCTTTAACTCTAACTTCATTTGTAGTCATTCTTAAAAACACTCAAAATGCTCAAGTGTACATAGTGAAGAAAACAGAGCATACACGTATATAATATATCAACTCTTCTCCAAAACTTTCTACACTCATTTCATTCCTATTTTCATTGATCTTTCAACTCAAAAATCATTTTAAAACACTCTTATGACATATTAATTATCAAATACGTAAAAACCAAAAATCCATATTTTCATCTTAAACCCACGATGTTCATGAAAATAACATTTTCTCATGATCATGTAATGACAAATATATCACCGAAGTTGATTCATATTTCTACCACTCCTAAGGATTTACATAATACTTACTTGATAAACTCCAAGTTTTTCAAAATCTCAAGAAGCCCTAACTCTTCTTACATCCACGTACATCATCTTGAATGTGGACTGGGTTAGGTTTTCTTTGGGAAAATGAAAGAAATAACAAAATGGGAGTAGTAACAGGTAGAGGAAACCTAAGTGTATAACGTTGATGAAGGTTTGCTGAGAATCCGTGAGAAAGAAGAAGAAGGTTCGAGAAGAAAGCCACTAAGAAGATATTTTTTAGACAAGGCAAACAATGTCTTTGTCTTTCAAAGTTAAAGGAATAGTAGTAAACTTTTTTAAGATCAACTTTACAAGTGACACTTGTCACTCATCCATCTTTTAAGGCTTTAACTAGTTCTCATTTAACTAGTCCATGCAACTCCAATATTTTTACTATAATTGTCTCCCAATTTTTTTCAATATGATTTTCTTAAAAATTCTAAAGTCATCTATAAAATTTCTCCAATATCATTTGTTTCTTATTTCTATTTCCTTCCATCAATTTACTCGCCAAGTGGCATTTTTCCTATTCTAATAATATTCAACATTTTTTAAATTTATTACTAAAATTGACCAAAAATTCAAAATCACTAAACACACTTTCCAATTAAATTTTCAATACATATAAACCACAATTCTCAATAAAATCCCCTTTCACATATATAATTCAATTATACCCGGAATGTCAATGAATGCATGTACAATCATTTTAATATGTGCAAAACTTCAAATTCACGTGTGTGTATGCTAACAATATGCATGAGCATGAAAATGCATTTTTCTTAATCTCTCATTGATCTCACATGTATCGTATTTTTGGGTTCTAACTCTTAATATGGGAATGGGATGTTACAGGTCATTTAAAAAAAATAAAAGCCAGTAGTTATAGGGGTAGTCTGTGGCTTTTTTAGGAAGAAATGGAGTATAATTTTTAACCATCAGCAACACTTTAATGGTAGGATGGTTATTGGTTTTGACTATAATAATGTACAAATTCTTCTTTTTTTGTTCAATAATCAGCTAATCCATCTAACCATCATAGTTTCAACTTATCCTATTTCAATTAGTTTATTTATCATATAAGATGTAAGAATACCCTTTCAAAGAAATTCCAATTGAATTTAAAATAGTTATATTTGAGCAATCAAAGTCCTTGAGTTCTTCTAGGTTATTTTAATAGCACAAGGTTTACTCATAAGGCTAAATGCAGAAGGTTGAACTATAGACATTTGAACGATGATTTAAGAACTAGTGCTAACCAAATTAGGATTATTGACTTATCATTTTAAGGGTAATTCTTCACTTAGACAAATAAAAAAATGGTGATTGTCTAATAAGAAAAAAGTTAGACTAAGCACTGATTAATTAAAATTGGATGAGCAACTTTCCTTTAAGCTTAGCTCACTTTGACAACATCATCTGTTTAAATCACTATTTTATAGATATCCTTAATTTGAAAATAACTAATCTCATTAAATTTCCCTCCAGGTTTAACAATTATCTACTCAACACTAAAAGGTTTAAAAATGTTTTTAGGAAAGGAAAGTAGGTCCACATTGATGCTCACTAGGCTTATAAATGCATAAGGACTCCAAAGGATATAAAGGAAGAATTAAAGATCCTTAATAATGGAAACTTTTCTACTATTAATTCTACACTATATCTATAAAATAGGCTCTCAACAAGGTTCAAAATGATCTTTATTCAAACTATGTCAATGACTAGCTTAAACTATAAGAGCAATAAGCCTTTTTGAACTATACTCATACTCTCAAAGAACTCAAATCTCTCTTTAAAAAAATCAAGAATTATTTGGATTAATGAGGGTGATAATTGTAACACCCATATGCTCCGTGAATAGTGCAAACAAACCAAAGCATTCTAAATCTTCCTTAAAACCAATTCAGGTAAACATGCATTATATTACATTATAAGTTGAGTTACGAACAAAATACATTCTACACATTGAACTTATCACAAGCATGTCTTAAATCCCAATCCATCATGTATTATAGTTATTACAAACCTTCAAACAAATTCAAACTGTTTCATTTATCAGATACAACTCAAAAAGAAACTCAAATATACATTTTTTCAAAACGAAACTCAATCTCCTTTGGCCACTGCAGTCGACTTTGTCCTAGTCTTTATACCCTTCTATCTGAACCTACACAGGAAAAATCCACCGTGCTAAGCATATAGCTTAGTCGGGAATAACTAAATAGAACACATATTGACAACTATCTTTAAACAGTCATCAAAACAATCACATATTCAAAAGCAATCTAAATACCATAAATCACTGAGAAGAATATAACATAGCAAAACAAAATATATATTTGTTCCAAAGCAAAACTCACTAGTATCAGAATTCAAACATAATATATCTCAGAACCGAACATAACTTATCATTATAGAATATTTCTCATCTTGAAGCAAATCACTTAAATCTCATATCAGAATAGGGTATAAACCCTTCAAAGAAAAACATGATCTGAACCATAACAGACTTTGTTTATATCAAAACTAAACGTGTATCAGAATACAAAACAAGTAAGAATGCTAATCTGTTTTGCAGAAGTGGATAATAGGACTCATACAGGAGATATCGTGATCGGTATCACAGAATAAGAGAGACTTATGTCTCTATAACAGGAGACACCAAAGTGTCAATGACACGAGACACCGAAGTTTCACAGGAGCAACTGCAGACCCTTCTAGGTGTGCCTATTTATCCACAACTAGGACTTAACAATTTTAAAACAAAACAAGTTCATTTTAGACATTTCATGTGAGAAACATATTGCAAAACATACAACTTACAATTCCATTTCTTCAGAACAGTTGTATCCATAAGTCTCTAGTTTAATTTGAATCAAAAATCAACTCATTTGGATATCTAAAGATCAAAATATGGCTTGAATACCGAAGCATATTCAGTGAAAACACTTCGTTTATCATAATCTAGCACACTTCATCATTTTCATCCTAAATTCATCAATCAATCTTTCTCGAATGAATTCATATGGCCATAAATTTTTATAGAGAGGAGAAACAATGTGTTAAGAGTTTATTGGTTCAATTTTCAAGTCATTTAGATGTCAGGAGAAGAAGTTATAGCCAAAAGAGTGAAGGGTGTTCAAATCTGTCAAACAGTAGTATACCCTCACTGTGCGCGATCCTGCACTTCCAATTGATCATCAAATGTCACGATTGTGCTTGTGCATGATCGTGCAACCCCTTCATGACCCCTTAGAGTCACGGTTATGCTTGTGCAGGATCATGCACTCCCTTTTATTCCATCTTCTTCCAGCTCTTCCTAAAATAGACTTTCGGGTCACTTTTACATGATCATTTTGACAATGAAACCGAACGATTTAGGCCAAACATTCTTCCAAACAATTGTTCCTTTATGCCTTAGGTTTCTAATGACACTCATTTTGTACAATTTGGTTCATTATTTTTGAAAGTTATCTCAAAAATACTACAAACTATTCACAAATAGTGACAGAATCCAGAAGCTCCACTTCAATCCAAATTTTGACACACTTAGTAATAGAAATAAAATTTTACTCCATAAACGTTATAGATATATGTTTCTAGTTTAATCTGAATTCAATTTCATCCAATTTGGATACCTACAAGGCAAGATATGGCTAAAATGTCAATACCTGTCCAGTGGAATTACACTTCCTAACCAGTTTCCAGCATGTATCTAAGCTCAATCTAATTCAGTACACAATTGATCCATTTCAAACATCAAATAACACATGTTATAACAAGATACCAAGTTTATAATTCCCTTACCTCTTTAAATTCAAAGAAATATCTGAACGAGTCCTTCCAAACAATCAGCACACATAAAGATTTGCAAGTGAAGATGATCCAAAACCAAGCAAAATTCCAGAAGTTGCGAGGGGTGAGTAGTTTCAGTTGAAAGGAGCAAAAGTTAGTCAGTGGGCTGCCGAAATGAGCTGGAGTGATTCAACTCTTGCTTTGCTAGGTGTCCTCAAATTAACAAGCTATATGTCTTAATGCATGTAATGCCATTTGCCTAATTAATATGCTATCACTAGTCACCTTCAAAACCAGTCCACATGTCAATCATCCAATGGCGACAAATGTCATTTAAAATATAGGTGTGGTCATACTAATTTTCATTTGCAAACTTCACTTTGCACTTGATACTTTTCCTAGTCCAAATATACACTTAGATACCTTAATTCTCTAATGGAATGAATTAATTCCAATCAAGAACTATAATTCATCAAACAAAAATTCAAGTCATACGCTTAATCTTATCTCAATTTTTAACACCTATCATACATATACTTTCATGAACATATACCATTTCTACTAGGGTATAGTTTGGGGCCTGACAATAATAATACTAAGTTATTATACAATAAAATAGTAACAACATGAAACAAGAATGCAATTTTTTGCCTATCTAACTATCATATGATCTTAACTAACAATTAGAAGGACCTCAATTCATAGACTCCTAACTATTTCTAAGGACCTATTAGGTAAGGAAACTAATTATTCTTCTTTTATGAATTAACCTAAAGCTTTCAATCCCACTTCAATTAATTTAGTGCAAGAAAATTCCTCGATTAGAACTTTTAACAGATTTGACAAGAAGTAATCCTTTTAAACCTTAATTCAAACAAAGCATTGGGGTTTAATGGCTTCAATGCTTTATATTTTCAAAACATATGGAGCATTAAAGTAGACGTGGGTGTCTTGATGCAATTTTGGAGTTATTTAGAAGAAGGAAAATATTAAGAGAGATGAATAAATCCTTTATCAACCTTATTCTTAAGATAGTTAAACCCACTTACTTACAATACTTTATACTAATATCCAGTTACAATCTGATAACAAAATCATATAAAAAATGATTGCCTCAAGGTTAAAAGAAGCTCTAAAGAATCCGATTGATCCTAATATAAGTGTATTCATCAAAGGGAAATGTAGGAAATAACACCATCTTGGTTCAAGAGTTACTACAACAACTTATCCATGAGAATTTGTTCACTAAGAATTGAATTCCAAAATACTTTTAAGATGTTTAGCTTCCTTGCACTATTTATAAAACAAATTTAACTACTTAAGTCATGAAGCCATTGATGAGGTTGCTAAGAGTAATAATCTTAAGTGATCTCGTCCATCGATATCTGGAAGGTGAAGCTGAGGTGCCACCTCCTCTCCAACTTAGGGAGAGGCTTTAGTTAAGTTGTCTCAGGATATGATGACATTACTGCATCTTATGACTGAACCCAAAGCTCTGCAGCTCCGAAAGTATGGAGCTGAGGAATTTTCTAGAACATCATTAGAGGAATCTGAAAGAGCTGAGTTATGGATAGAGAAAGTAAAGAGGATATTAGATTAAATCAGTTGTCTGCCAGATCAAATGGTGCACTGTGTCATCTCACTTCTTCAGGGGGCAGCCTATGAGTGGTGGAAGTTTGTTTTGAGGAATCCTCAGTTACTGGTGCCTCTGACTTGGGATTTCTTTTCCCAAGAGTTTAAAACTAGGTATGTCACAGAGGCTTACAGAAAGGAGAAATGGGAGCAATTTCTGAACCTGAACCAAAGAAACTTATCTGTTGCTGAGTACGATAGGTAATTTAACCGATTCAGCAAGGATGCCCTTGAACGGGTACTTATTGAGGAGTTTTGGTGTCATCAGGTCGAGGATGGTTTGAACGATTTGATCAAGAAGCATCTTGCCGCATTCATTTTACTACAACAAGTGAGCTACCATCAATTGGTGCAAGCCGCAATAAAAATAGAGAGGCAAGAGATGGTTAGGAGAGAAAGGGTTCAGCGAAGGGGCTTTACTAGAGGAGGTCCATCCTCGGGCAAGCGAAGTTGTAGAGGTGGTTCCTCTGCACTGGACTTTACTCAGAGACCTATAATTAGGGAAGGCGACAGAACTTCCTTTATTATCTGTTTCTAGTAGGGGTTCCTCTGTGGGCTAAGGTTCTAGTATTCTGGAGTATCCTTATTGCTCCAAATATCATCGAGGTACCTGTTGGAGGACTACGGGTACATGTTTCAAATGTGGCAGCACAGAGCATCTGATAGCTAACTGCCCTATGAGACAGTCCTAGCATTGCAAGCTAATAGGGAGGTCTTGTATGTATCTACTGGAATCAGAGGATAAGGTAGAGATCGTGGAGGATTTAGTCAATTCAGACCTAATCCGATTATCCAATCGGAAACTATTGATCGACCTGCTATGCCTTCTACTTCGGCTTGAGCTTATGCATTGAAAGCTCGTGAGGATCAGGACGTACCTGAAGTCAGTGCTTGTATTGTTTCTCTCTTTAATTCTGAAATGTATGCTTTGATTGATCCTGGATCTACTGATTCTTATATCTGTATGGGAAAAATGTTTGATAAAGAGATGCATGTAGACCAATTAGAGTATGATATTCACGTGACTAGTCATCTAGGTAGAAGTGTGTTGGTTAATCAGGTGTGTAGGAATTATCCTCTTATGATCCAAGGAAATGAATAGGTAGCAGATCTGATTAGATTGCCTTTTCATGCATTTGATTTGATTCTGGGTATGGATTAGTTATCCAAGCATCAGGCAGTTGTTAAGACAGTTATGGTTAGGAAGCCTTATCAGCCTGAAATAGTATTGTATGGCATCCGCACTAGTTCTTTAGCTAATGTGGTACCTGCTATGCAAGCCCGAAAGCTCCTCAGGAACGGATGTAAAGCTTATCTAGCTTTTGTGTTTGGTTTTAAAAAGGAGGGTGGTAAATTGCTAGATATTCCGGTGGTGAATGAATTTCCGGATGTGTTTTCTGAGGAATTATCTAGACTCCCTCCTAAAAGAGAGGTTGAGTTGTCTATTAAAGTCGTGCCTGGCATTGCTCCAATATTCAGAGCGCCGTACATAATAGCTTTTATTGAATTGAAGGAGTTAAATATGCAGTTACAACAGATTCTGAATAAAGGGTTCATTCAACCCAGTGTCTCACTGTGAGGAGCACCAGTCTTGTTTGTTAAGAAGAAGGATGGTAAACTATAGATGTGCATCGATTACAGGCAATTGAATAGAGTCACAGAGAAGAGCAAGTATCTGTTGCCAAGGATTGAAGACCTGTTTGATCAGTTGAAAGATGCAGGAGTGTTTTCAAAGATAGATCTATGATCGGGGTAATATCAACTTTGGGTAAAGGATGTGTATGTACCGAAAACCGCATTTAGGAACCGTTATGGACATTATGAATTCCTGGTAATGCCATTCGGGTTAACTAATGCTCCAGTAGAATTTATGGATCTAATGAATAGAGTATTCAGGCCTTATTTAGACCAGTTTTTTGTGGTGTTTATAAATAATATCCTGGTCTATTCTAAGAATGAAGATGAGCATACTGAGCATCTCCAAATTATGTTATAGGGAAAAATAGTTGTATGCTAAGTGGAGCAAGTGTGATTTCTGGCTTCAAGAGTTATCTTTTCTAGGACATGATGTCTCTTCTCAAGGGATTAGAGTTGATCCTAGTAAGAAAGAAGCAATTGTTAATTGGAAGCCACCACGGAATGTGACAAAAGTGAGAAGTTTTCTGGGATTGGCTGGTTATTATTACCAGTATGCAAAGGAGTTCTCGGTGATAGCATCCCCTTTAACTAAACTATTACGAAAAGGAGTGAAGTATAAATGTTCTAATAGATGTTAGAACAGTTTCGATCAACTGCAAAGTATACTTACTGAATCTCCTATATTAGCTCAACCTACTTCAAGTAAGGAGTATGTTATTGTTGGACCCCATTTTCGAAGTCCAACTCTTGCTTTCAAACCATAAGTGACATCCGAACGCGCATCCTGCAAGGGTGGCATGCCCACACTAGTCAGCCACCATAATCACAATCTGACTTCTCCTATTTCAAAACAAATTTTGGGAAACTTCAAACCATAATTACAATTTTCCTTCTTAATAACATTTATATCTTTATTTCTCTAGTTTATTTAGAAAAAAGAATCATCTTATTTGGAGCTCTAAAGATCAAGATATCATCAAAATATTGAAGTATGTTTAGTAAAATATCCAATTGATACTCTTCCAACTGATACCCTTAATTTGATTCAATCAATCTTTCTCAAATCAACACCAAATGCTATAAATTTTTATGAAGATGTGTATAAATGTGTTAGGAAACTATTGCTTTAAAAATCACATTATTTGGAGGTCAAATGGCAAAGTTATGGCCAAAAGAGTCAAACATATTCAGAGCTGGAAAACCCCTTCGGGTGCGATCGCGAGGAATAAAGTTGTGATCGCAAGGAGTAAAAGTGCGATCGCAAGGATGAAGGTGCGATTGCAAGAATGCTTGGTGGGATCGCAATAGGCAAAGGTGCGATCGCAAGGGTGTTTGGTGCTAGCGCAACCAAAGCTGTCCTGACTAATACATCCTCTGTGATAACCTAACTTGTAACGGTCATATCTCTTAACTCCAATATCCAAAAATCGTATACTTTATATTGTTGGAAAGATAAAAGAAAGATCTACAGCTTTCAAGACAATTTTTTCTAATTCAGCCTATATTAATTCAAATTTTCCCTTGAAGTCAGAACACACATTTTTCCCCTATGAAAGACTATGATTATGTCCTCAATCATATTATGCCTACTTTGGGGCAATTTACATAACTTTCACTAGGGATGTCAAATTAGGGTTATTCAAATATGGTTTTGAAGAGGACTTCTAGACCTACAACTTTCATGAAGACCTCAAAAAGATATTTTTCCTCCAAAAGGGTCAAAATTACAAATCAATGTAGCTGTCCCATATTCACTTCTTCTAATGCAATATCACTTCTTAACCATTCAACTACCAAATTGATTTCATTAAACTCTCAAATCTCAATTCATTTGACTCATCACATTCAACTACATGTCATAATTCAAAATTCCTATCTTTCTTCTCCATAACATCTCACTTATATATATATATATATACATACATACATAACAACAATTCATGTTCAAAAACATCATCTCAAGTTGACAACTTCTTCAAATACACCCAATTTCAACTCAAATCATCCATACACAATTCATATTTCATTAACAACAAAAATAAGAGTTTTATAAAGCTTTAATGGCCTTCCAAGCTGTATTACATCATTGATATCAAAATCTAAAATACAAAAGATACCAAACCCAAAAATTCTCGAAATATGTCTAAAGCCTTGTTTTACATGTACAAACTTCAAACACAAAATTATGCAGGAGTGATATCTTGACTCTTGGACACTCAATCTCATTCTCTTCACTTGAAGATGGGACGGAAAGGGAGTGAGCTTGAAAGCTTGTGGGTAACAGTTTATAACAGAAAAATAAGCAAAATCTTTGAAAACATTCACTTGTCATAGAAAATTCTCATTAAGTTCATAAAACACATGGTTTTTAAATTTTCAACCAAATTCACAATAAGACAAATCATGTATGCATCAATCTTGTCAACATATCATGAGCACATAAGCATATCAGAATGGTTTGGGAGGTCCATAAATAGAACGAACTAACACATTCCCATACAATGGTCCTGTGTAGTTGTGAACAGAATGAATTAACACAATCCCACTTAGTAGTTTTATGTACTCGTAAACATGAGGGAGTCCATGAAGGAGCTCTATGCCACTAGTAGGTAGGTGGGAGAAGCCTTTAGTCAAAGTGCACTTGACATATAGAATGGACCAAACCAAACCCACATGACATGTATTTCATAACGTTTAAACTTGTTGCCCAAAATAGCACATTCTTGAAAACATGATTTTTCAAAGGATTTGTAATGCTCAGAGAGCTGATGATAAGTTACAATAACTTATCTTGGCGACTCAGGAAGGTAAATAGCTTGATTTTTCTATGAAAGGAGATGGTGAATTGTATTATCAAGATCAGTTATATGTGAAAACTAAAGATGAATTGAAAAAGAAGTTATTTTTTTAGGCTCATAATACTGTTTTCACTATGCATCTGGTGGAAATAAGATGTATCAAGATCTGAAGTAGCATTACCGGTGGTCGGGTATGAAATGAGATGTTGTAGATTACGTAGTTAAATGTTTGACATGTAAACAAATTAAAGTTGAACATCAGCTTCCATGTGGTTTGTTACATCCTATTTCTATTCCTCAATGGAAATGGGATAACATTACTATGGATTTTTTCACTCAACTTCCTCTTACTCAGAGGAAGCATGATGTTGTATGGGCGATTGTGGATAAGTTCACCAAGTTTGCTCATTTTTTGTCTGTTTGTCCTGATTATTCTTTGGATAGGCTTGTGGACTTATATGTGAATGAAATAGTTAGACTGCAGGGAGTACCGATATCTATTATTTTTGATCATGATCCTCGATTTACTTCTAGATTCTAGAAAATTCTGCAAAAGGCTTTAGGTACTCAAGTTAAGTTCAGTACTGCTTTCCATCCCTAGACAGATAGACAATATGAACGAGTTATACAGATATTAAAGATATGCTTCGGGGTTGTGTGTTAGAGTTTCTAGGAAGTTAGGATAATTATCTGGCTCTGATGGAGTTTGCTTATAACAACAGTTATCAGACTAGCATTAGCATGGTTCCTTATGAAGCGTTGTATGGTAGAAGGTGTAGAACTCCGGTGTGTTGGACTGAATTGAGTGAAAACAAGATGATCGAGCTTGATATTGTGAAAGATACTAAAGAAAAAGTTTAGGTTATTCAGCATAGGTTGAAAGCTGCCAATGATAGGCAGAAGTCCTATACTGATTTGAAAAGGAAGGATATTGAATATCAAGTAGGTGATAAGGTGTTCTTGAAAGTGTCACTGTGGAAGAATATACGTCAGTTTGGTAAGAAAGGTAAGCTCAGTCCACGATATATTGGCCCATATGAGATTCTTAAGAGAATCGAACCAGTAGCTTATCAATTAGCTCTTCCTAAAGAATTGGCCAAGTTACATAATGTATTTTATGTTTCCATGTTGAGAAAATATCGGTCTGATGATATACATAAGATTCCTGTGTAAGAAATTCAAGCACAACCGGATTTGTCTTATGAAGAACGGCCTATCTTTATATTAGCCAGAGAAGTCAGACAACTCAGGAACTAGTAAATACCTTTGGTGAAAGTACTTTGGCAACACCATGGACTTGAAGAAGCAACATCGGAACCAGAAGAGACCATGAGAGCTTAGTATCCTCAACTATTTTAATTAGGTATGAATTTCGAGGACGAAATTCTTTTTACAGAGGAGAGAATTGAAAGGCCTGAAAATATACCCTAGATGAAATGTTACATATTTATGAAAGTACATGCATGATATGAGTTAAATTTGTGCTATGATTTGAAAGTGAAAGACATGTGACTTGAATTTTGGTATTGATGGACCATAGTTAGTAAATTGGAATTAATTAAAGCCATTAGAGAATTAAGTTATTTAAATATACATTTGGACTGGGAAAAATGGTCAAGAGACAAGTTAAGTTGGTACCTGAAAATTAGAATGATTAAGCCTATGAGTTAGTGACATTTGACATCATCCATTATGTGACATTTGGCAGCATAATAAAGGGACAAGTGGCTTAATTAAAGTGTTACAAATGGCAGCTTAAATGGTGAGCAAATGGACTTCATGCTGTGGTGTTAAGTGTCATATGGTGGTAATGACACCTAATACTAATAAGTGTTGAATCACCTAAGCCATTTGGTGATTCTGCAGCACTCTCTCCACTCTTGCATTTTCTCCACTGAAACCACTCTCTCTCCCTCTCAACTTTTAGAATTTTACTGAATTTTGAATCATCAACTCTTGGAAGCTTTTTAATTTATTTTATCAAGATGATGGTCTTGTAATTTTATACGTTACTATCTTGTTGGTGCTAAAAGTTGCACCTTAATCTTAGATAAGAGCTTATTACTAGGAAGTGATGGTGTAGCTGGATCTTTAAAGTGATTTAGAGTTGTTCTTTAAAAGTTTAAAGAGGTAAGAGAATACTAAACTTGGAATCATATTAAAACATGTATTGTTTGATGTTTGAAATGGATAAAATGTGTACTGAATTGAGGTTAGAAACTTGATACATGCTGGATACTTGTTAGAAGGAGTGGGTCTACTGAACAAGCATCGGTATTATAGCCATATCTTGATCTATAGACATAAAAATGGGATGATTTTAAATTCAAATTAAAATAGATACATATATCTACAACTTTCATGAAGGAATCGAATTTGATTTCTGTCACTAAGGTTTGAAATTTGGCTTAAAGTTGAGTTCTAGTTGCTATCCACGGTTGAGAATAGTTAGTATTATTTTGGGTATAAATTTTGGAATAATGAACCAAATTGGATTAACTTTGTTTCATTTAAAACTTAATACATATAGGAACATTTAATATATTGTCTAAAAATGTCAGTTTCTAGGTCAGAATGGCCATACAAAACTGATCCAAAAACTTGTCTTGTGAAAACAGTTGTTTGAAGGTTTCGGGTCACTTATCCCACAATTATGGGAAATGGTTAGGAATGTGAAAAATTTTGGTTTTGTTCAATTGATGAACTATATAGGGTTTAGTTAATTTATTGGATACAATAGGACTTAAATGGACTTGTTTAAGGTGTGTTTGAACTTAAATTGGTATTCAATGTAATTGAATAATAGTCAGTTTAATTATGCATTATTAATTGAGATGATAATGAAAGTATGTATGGTTTAATAATGAAGAAAATAATGTTGAATTGCTTGGTGTGATCGTAAATGAATGAGTTCCAAAGGCTTATGTAGTATGAATTGGATATGGATGTTTGTGAATTGGGAATTTCTGCGATAATATTGTGATAATTCCGTACCATCATTTGTCCAAAGAGTTTGATGGCTAGGGTTGAATAGGAAGTGCTTTCTAATTGTGTGCATATACATAATGTGTGATGACTCAACACTTCTATTGATACATAATTGAACATATTTGTATTTATAAAGTATGTTATGTAAATGTCAATGAATAAGTTCAATTGGAGCAACATAGAATAAAGACATATGTTGTACTTCATCTTTTGCATAAAATCCTGAAATTTGAAATGGTTTGTTTAAAACTGTTGAGTCCTAGTCGTGGATAAATAGGCACGCCTAGAAGGGTTAGCAGCTACTTCTATAATTAGAAACTAAGGTGTCTTCTATGATCAGACACTTCAGTATCTTCTGATTCCATACACTTTTATGTCTTCTGTTTTAGAAACTTAAGCCTCTTCTGTTTTAGATACCAATCATGGTATCTTCTTTTCTAGTCCTGTTACCCACATCTGTAAAAAAAGATTAGCAGGCTAACTTGTTTTATATTTTATTATTTGCTCAGCTCCGTTATAATTAAGCTCCGTTATATTCTGATATAAACAATTTATATTTTGATACAGACAAGTTCACTCTGATACTTTAAAATTCTATTTTTGATATTATGTTATTCTATTCTGATACTTGAAAGTAGATATATTCTACTCCAATATGAATTATTCTAATCTAAGATGCATATTGCTTAAAATGTGACCTGATTTGTATATGTGAATATCAAATGACTGTTGGAGACAGTTTTCATTATGTATCCTATTTAGTTATTCCTCACTAAGCTATATGCTAAGCACGGTAGATTTGCCCCGTGTAGGTTCAGATAGAAGAATATAAAGACTGGGACAAAGACAACCGCAGTGGCCAATGAAGATTGTGTTTTGTTTGAGTTGATTAGTTTGTTTTGGGTTGTTTGAGTTATAAATAATGTAATATGAGACTTGATGTAGTTTGTTCAAAAGTGTGTAAACATTGTATTACAAGGTGGATTTGAACTTAAGTTATGTATTTTGTAAAGCACCATCTCTATGATATGTACTGTTTTGTTAATGGTTTGTAATGTGATAACCTGAATTCAGAATGGTTTTGGAATCGAAGCATGTGTTGGATAAACTAAGTGTACTGGTTAAATTCTGTTTTAAGTCAAATATAAATGAAATGCTTGTTATATTTCAGTCTTGTCTGAGGTGACATCTACATATTCTAGGGGTATGTGGGTGTTACATTAGGAACTTAAATTGTAGCTTAACAACTTGTTAGAGTATATGGGCTTCAAATACAAAAGGCTTCATTCAAATATCTTGATGTCCCTATCTCTATGAAAAAGCCAACTTATAGATATTGTTAAGACACTTTTTGATTAAATTCAAAAGAGGACAAGTAGTTGGAAAAACAAATGTCTATCTTATGCACATAAACTTCAACCCACATCCTCTATTACAAACAATATACACATTTATTGGAGCCCTCATTTAGTTCTCCCAAAGAAACTAGTTAAGTCTATCAAAAGAATTATCAAGAACTTTTTATAGTTAGGTGATATGATTAAGACGATAGCAATAAAAATTAAATGATTAAAGCTATGTTATCTAATGTAGGAAAGAGTTATTGGATTTATCTCTATCAAACACATAAACAAGATGCTCATCTTCAAGAGGATATAGAGGCTTTTCATTAATAAAGAATCTATATGTGTCAAATGGATACATTCCTATTCTTTAAATGACATAAGTTTATGGAACTTGAAAATTAAGAATAACAACTTTTGGACATTTAATAAGGTGCTTAGGATGAAAGATCCAATATTTAAAAAATGAAATCCATGGTAATTAATGGATATGATAAGTGATTCCAGTATGACAATTAGAATAACTTAGGTTACTTGACAAAATAACAAAACTCCATTCAATACAACATATGATACTAAATAACTTCAACGTAAAAGAGATCATTTTAGGAGTGGAATAGAAATGTAACATTAGAGGTTTCTTTTTAATTATTTTTAATCTTTCCAAGGACAACATGAAACCTAACTCCTTTAAATCTATAATTTGACTAAGGAATCAATAAAAAAAATCTTTATAAATAAATATTGTTTAGATATTATAAAAAAATGAAAAAAGCTAATTGGAATGAACTGGTTTTGTACAAATATAATCTACCTAAAACCTCCTTCATCTTATGGTTAGTTGTCAAAATGAGGCTAAAGACAAAGGATAGGATCAACAGGATTTCAAATTTACGCTAATAGCTTTTTAATCCAACTTTAGAGTCAATCAATCATCCTTTAATTGATTGTCAATTCCTATATACATTTTAACTTCATATCTAAGCCATGTGTAATGCCTTTTACTTACTTATTAATGACAAGAATAATTGAATGTGTTAGAAACCATAAAAGCCAGACCAAATGTGATGCATATATTTTTAGGATAACTCTCAACTGTGGCATATATACTTTATGTAAATAGAGAAAATTCAAATTTTTGTAAAAGAAATCCCAAAATAGTTTAACATTCATTAATAGAACCTTGAATTGGATCAGAGAAGTAATCATAGCTAATAAGGTTCCTAAAAAGGATAGTATTGGCATGAATACTAGATGGAACCTACCTGTTAAGTCAAAATGACTTTACATACTTAATTTTGATGAGGAACAAATAATAAAGACGAAAGAAAAGCAGACGGAAGCAAATTAAAAAGTAAACGGAAGAAAAGCAGACGGAAGCAAATTAATAAAGAAGGAAGAAAAGAAGACGGAAGCAAATTACAAAGTAGATGGAAGAAAAGCATATGGAAGCAAATTAAAAAGCAGACGGAAGGAAAAACAGACGATAATAAAAAACAGACGGAAGAAAAGCAGGCGAAAGAAGCAAGTCACAGATCAGTGTGAGTTAGTTACAGAACTCAACTGAATAACCATTTCTTTAAAAAATCAAGAAGCAGTTGAAGACGATGACTATAAAGATAAGTCGGAGTCGAAGATTCAAAGAGTTAGACTAGTTAGACAAGTTACGTAGTTAGCAAAAATAAAAAGCTTAGAAACTCTTGAGAAATTATTGTGCGAATTATCTAGAGCTATTTCTATCTGTAAC
>JAOTAX010124868.1:0-20308 GCA_025629825.1 Erythroxylum guanchezii | reverse complement strand
AACAACATACATGCATATATAAAAGGAATACCTCATAATATATTATTAACAAGTCATAATGTTAATACATGAATCACTTGTATCCATTGGCCTAGGGGACACTACTAACAAATTGCACCTGAATGTTCAACACTATCTCCATCTATTTACAAGATGTAAAAATTCACTGGAAATACCAAACCAGTAACTTAGACTAAAATGTCCTCAATAACTCTAATAGAACACACATATGAACGATCAGCTAGTTGAATAATCACATTAGTTTCTTGCTAAGAATTCAGATTTAAAGCTCGATAAATTAAGTATGATATGACATTAATAGATGATGCACCTGAGTCTAGCATGGCATGCTCAATTTTCTTATTACTAATAACACACTGAAGTGTAAACATACATGGATCTTTGCATTTTTCTGGTAATTTTCTATTTATCACGACTAGTACATTCTTACCTAGAATTATTCTCTCCTTTTCCTTTAACTTCCTTTTATTTATGCATAGCTCTTTCAAGAATTTTACATATTTTATAACTTGGTTGATGGCTTCTAAAAGTGGTATATTGATTTCTACCTTTTAAAGGTTTTTATGATCTCTCTTTCATATTCATCTTCTTTTGGTTTAGCCAACTTGCTAGGAAAAGAGGTACACGTGCTTTAATTGATATCGATGAAGATAAATCATCTTTTACCTTTATTGATTCTTGAGTTAGAATTGTGTCTTCCTTTTATCCATCATCGTTCTTTTTTACCTTCATTGGTAAGGAAGATCCTAATTGAATTTCCTTACCTCTTTTTAAAGTCATTGCACTCATATTCTCCTTAAGATTCAACACTGTTTAGGAAGGTAATTTTCCTTATACTTGCGCTTCCAATTTTCTGACAAAGGTGGCTAATTGAGTGATCTGATTTCCTAAGTTTTGAAAGTTTTCCCTTGTTTCCTGTTGAAATTATTGAGTATTAGTAGCAAGTTCCTTAATAATTTCATCTAAAGACATACCTGAATTTGAAGATTGAGGTTAGGCATATATAGGGGCTTAAGGTTGTTTAAAATTGCTAGGTTGATATCGTTTTTATTGTCCTTGACTTTCATAGCTCAAGTTTGGATGGTCCCTCCATCCTGGATCATAGTGATTGAAAAAAGGTTCATATTTTCGTTAAGGTTGGCCAGAAAATCCCTTATTACATTAGCTTCTTGCAGGGAGTCTTGTTGCAATGTAAGACATATATTTGTAGGATGTACAGAGAATGAGCATATTCCGCACACTCTTATCGATTACAATTGACCTACATCCATTTGATGAACTAGAAAAATTAAATCTAAAATTTTATCCTCAAGGTGCGTTTTACTTATCTTAATAACATGCTTAATAACTCCATCCATCCTCGCCCTAAACTAATGAGAATTTTCGACCATAATTGATATCAATTATTTGGCCACCTCGGGTGTTTTATTTACCAAAGCTCTTCTTCTAGTTGTATTGACCATACTTCGATCCATTGGCAATAGTCCTTCATAAAAGTATTGAATCAAAAGTTGGTAAGGAATTTGATGATGTTGGCAACTAGCATGTAATTCCTTAAACCTTTCCTAATATTCATAAAATGTTGCTCTAGTAATTTGTCTTATCCTATATATCTCCTTTCTGATATTCATTGATTATGATGCAAGAAATAAATTCTCTAGAAACATTCTTTTCATCTCATTCTATGATGCCACTGAACGAGGAGGAAGATAATATAGCCAATCTTTTTCCTTATCTTTCAATGAGAATGGAAAGGCTTTTAAATTAATTTGTTCTTCTGTCATCCCTTGTGGCTTCATTCAGTAGCAGACAAAATAAAATTCCTTCAGGTGTTTATGTGCATCTTCACTTGCAAGACCATGAAAAATAAAGAGTAAGTGAATCAAACCAGATTTTAAATTCAAAATTTACCTAAACATCTGGAAGTTGTATGCATAAGGGTTGTTTATTCAAATTCGGTGCTACTAACCCCCTCAACGTTTTAAGGTTAAGATTTGTCATCTTTTTTTTCCACTTCTTGAAATTAGAGTCTTCACTAATTGTTATATCTATTTTAACTTTCACTTTTGAAAGTGAAAGACTACTTTCTTAGTCTCTTTTCTTAAATGACACGTTGTCTTCTCAATTTCTAGATTATATTATAATTTACCTGTCTAAGAAGCACAAGTCATACAAGATAAGAGGTTAACAGTTTCTGTAAAATAATGCAAAGAAACTAAGAAACTAAAATAATTCCCTGACAATGGTGCCAAATTTTGATTGGGTTGTTGAAGCTCCCAATAATTATGATTCTTTAACTTTTTATTTTAGTCGTGAAACCAGGTCGAATCCCAAGAGAACTAAACACTAATTTCTTAATATCAAATAATAAATAAAGTGTGTGGTTTTCATCTAATTACTAATTAACTAAAATTAATAAGAATTCCAAATTAAATCAACTGAATATAAAGTGAGAAATTTAAGAATACGTAACTCCGATTCAAGGGAATGATCTCGTCTAATTGTAACATTGATCATTGGTCTAAAAAGAATATTTGTCATAATTCAAGTAGTTAGTCTGAAATATATTAGGATAATTGTAATAAGTCTCAAATTTTCATAAATTAATTGATTCAAAACCAGCATTTAAACCAAAACTTACCATCTATTAATTGAGTGTGATAATGTTACATATCAATTAAATGATAGCAATAACCTTAGTGAAAAAGACCAAACCCTAAATTAAATAAAAGAGATAACTGAAATTATTTAACTTAGTTTTCTTGTTTATCATAAAGTTAAATATGCAAATTCATGAAGAACCTATTTTTTTACTTGTACCAGTCCTTAATAACAATTACGGATCATTGAATTCATTGATAGCAATAGAATAATCAACATTAAATTAATTTGTCAGATCAATCAATATTAATCATTCATAAAATATAGGAACTCAAAACAAGAAATACCTGAATTAAAACATGAATAAAAGCTAAGAACAAAACCTCACAAGGTTACAACTGGAGTTTGAAATCCCTTTAAATCAGAATAATTGAGTTTAGCTACATATGACTTTTACTTCAATACCAAAAATAGAAGAAAGATGAAATAATGAGAGAAAAGTAAGAAGAAATGATTGATTCTTTTGAGAGGTGGGGAACATCCCTTTTATAGTGGTTTCCTACTCTAAACCTAATCCTATCCTATCTTGCAAAGATGCTTTTATAAACTTATCCTAATCCTTTCATGATAGGGATAGAAGGAAGTTTCCTACTTAAACTTCAATTCTTTAAGTAAATCTGACATTTTTCTTTATCTTCTCTTATCCATGTAACAATCTTTTCACTTTATTCAAAATTCATTATTATCACCAATAGGGTCCCAATTTGATGTAATCTCCACTTTTCATCTCCTAAACCAAAACAAACATTAATTTTCCTATTTAAGCACCAAAATAAATTTAGAAAAAGGAGATAATATCAATTAATATAACAAGATAACATCTTATCCACATTTTATTATGGGTTCAAGGATTAGTTAATTGTCTTTCTATTCTTTTTTATCATAAATTATCTTGAACTTATTAGAAAAGTATTCTTGTCCTTGCTTAATTTTAATACTTTTATCTCCTTATTTAATTATTTCTCACTAAATTCATATATTTTACAAAATAATTTAATTCTTCTAATTTGTAAGAAATCAAATAGACATAAACATACTAAGATAATTATTTATAGAAGTGGTGACATACATAGTTCCATGTCGTTCCCTCATATTCATTGGACTATATATGTCTAAATGAATTAATTGCAATGTTCCCTTTGTAAATTATTTTCTTGACATTTTACCATCTAAATAATGTCACAAATATATATATATATATATATATATATCTACTTAATTTAAATTACCTAAAAAGCCTTATTTAACTAATCGAATTATTCAATTTTAAACAATGTGACAAATTCTATCATGTCAAAGAATTATATTGTAATTGAAATTACTAGATGTAAATAAGGAATTACTTATATTACTAATTTATATACAATATATATTATAATAAAACCATCCAATATATATCCATGACCATAACATATGGTCTTCAGATAGAAATCCATTCCATCACTATAGAAGTTTACATTAAATACATAGAAATCCATTCCATCACTTTAGAAGTTTACATTAAATACACGTTTAATTAATACCAATACAGAATTTAAATTTTGTTGAGTCTTTGGAGCAAACAACATTTTATGTAGGATTAAGGGTTGATCATCACACATGTCTAACTTACAGGTGTCAATCCCTCGATAACAAGTCATAAGTTATTTATATAATTCCATCATCTTTCATATGAGATTTTCATAATTCTATGAAAGTAGTCCTATCCTTGGCTATAGAGTTTATTACTCCTAAGTTTACAATCCTCAAAGGATGACTATCAATTATAAAAAAAGAGACGTATATAGAAAAATATTTATACTAAAAGGTTGTACCTTTTTAGACTCTTTATAATCATGAATGAAATGAACCTTATTTCCATAATTATAACGCTTCACTCTTTTCATGCTTTTCTTTTTTAAAGGAAATTTTCTTTTCCCATGTTAGTTCCACTTGATTTACTTAGATGTTTGACCATTGTAGCCATTTTTCTTAGCTTTTTTTTTTTCATTTGAGCCTATAGTGATGTTTACGCTTCTTATTGATAACTCTAATTAAGCTAAAACGGGCTATATATACCTCATAAGTTATTTTAGAAGCATTAAGAAATTTTATTCTAATATAAGATGTCACGTAGCATCCTTCATCATCTTGATGATCTTAAATGAGTCAGATACATTTTCATATGCTCCTAACTCTAAGAAAAAGAATGGATAACTGTCTACACTTAATGTTCATTAGATAACTCATAACCAACATCTTGCAACTTACTTATAATGTATAACATATGCTTTAAATTATTTTATATTGCGTGATTAGGTTGCTTCTTATATATGTAAAACTTCATAATAAGTGACCTTAATTTAGCTACTAAGGTGCCTCCAAATTTAAGTAGACAAAGAGGATCATATGACCTTAATAGTCTAATACTTTCTAAACTCACACATAATGTCTTTATCCATACTACTAAACAAGATAATACAAGCCAACAAGTTCTTCTTTCTTCGTATCTTATATGCTTCATAGTCAATTTTATATTAGACTATATTGCCATCCTTAGGAATATCTACAGCTATGTTCTGTGGTTCTATAGTCTTTTACTCTTCTAGCATATATTGGATTTTCACGCTCCAAATTCTATAATTATCGCCATTCAACTTTTTTCCTTTATTAAGCTCAACAATAATGTGCTTTAACGCAGTAGTCATATTTGGAACATTAAATCTCTACGTTAAGTTTAAAAAGACATACAGGTAAGTTAATGTCATATCATGTAAATACACACTTTTTATAAATAAGATCAATAATTAGTTTTGTTTTTTTATGATCATAAAGTTATCAATCATTATTTATATAAAAATTGAATACCAATTACAATACTTGAGTTTTTTTGCACACATAACATATGAAAACAAATAATAAGGATGATAAAAAAAAGGAGTTTGATTAGACATAGATTGGTATAAAATAAATGAAATATAATTAAATACAATGTATAAAATGTTAGTACAAAACACGTGCATACTTAGCTAAAAAATAAATGGCAACACATTAGCTAAAAAATAAATGGCAACACATCATACATATAGCAACATATTACTTAAATAATCTTTAGACAACTCCAATCTAGATGATACATGACCTAAATATAATAAACCATACATGGGATATAGTTAACTAATGTACATGGCAGAGTTCTCAAAGAATGATATGAGATAGCTCAAATTATTTCAATAGGGAACCTATATGTTATAAAGTCTTGATCAATTCTCTTTATTTATTTTCTCACAAAAAATAACATTACTAACAATCTATATTATTTTTTCTTAGGTGATTCCCAATTCCAATTTATGCTTAAAATTTCATCTTTTAATTATGATAGTTTTAAAGAGTAAGGTTTTGTACTCACTCAAAAATGCCAAACAATCACCAAAATATAATTCTTTAATTACATTATTATTAGAAATACAATATCATTTTAAATCTTCTCTAGGCAATAATTATATATGGAATAACTATTTTAGCATGATGATGACATGTTCCAACTATTCAATAATACATAGAAGTCTTAATGTCCTCTTTATACCATATGATGATGAACATGGCTCACCATATTAGAGGGAAATTTTATAACTTTTCCTCATTATAAGAAGAAAAATCACATACTTGATTCTTGCTAGTTAGGCTTAATATGAAGTTTAGGGCTTGTAACTAGATGGGGCATCATGAAAAGATATGTAAGAGTAAAGGAAAAAAGCCAATATAACATGCAAAGATAGCAACCAAAAAAAAAAAAGGAACAAGAAGCTAAAGGAACTCTCTTCACTATTATTGTCTTATCTATTTACACCAACAAGTATTTTTAACTTATGAATTATAAGTATATATGTCACATGGCAGAGGGTGAGTCTCTTTTCAAAATCTTTGATAAGAGCTACCAAAGGAAAAATTTTAATAGGCAATGGTGCTCTCCTAGGAGTGAAAGGAAGAGGATATATTGTTGTTCACTTTAATAAATATCAAGCTAATAATTGAAGTACTTCTAATGTCTGGTCTTGATCAAAATCTACTGAAATTTGATCAGATAATTAAAAAAACTTCTTGTGAGCATTGATAAGGGTGAATGTGTGATAATTGAATTTAAAGAATCTGAATTGATGA
This sequence comes from Erythroxylum guanchezii, assembly GCA_025629825.1. Classification (NCBI taxonomy): domain Eukaryota; kingdom Viridiplantae; phylum Streptophyta; class Magnoliopsida; order Malpighiales; family Erythroxylaceae; genus Erythroxylum; species Erythroxylum guanchezii. Next base: position 13,486 of record JAOTAX010124868.1, on the reverse strand, counting down.
GAGTTTGCATGAAGAAAAAACTTTTTAGTTGGATTGAATGTTAAAACTAAATTTGTTGGAGAGTATAAATCCATAATTTAGTTGTTTATATTAGTGAGTCTATAATATAGCATAGTAGATTAGAACATGTTAATGATAGCTTATAGAAAAAAAATGAATGAGAATGATGTTGTGCAAGGTCTTCTCAAGGAGACAAAAACTAGTGAAGTCTTTCAAGTATTCCAACTTGAGAAGCAAGGAAGATTTCCTTTTGAAAATGCTTATTGGAGAGTTAAAGAGAGGTTGGAAATACTTCATAATGATGTATATAGACATATGAGTGAGATCATGCTAAATGGAAGCATATTTTTCGTGCTACTTATAGATGATTATATTTGATACATCTAAACTACTTTCTTGAATCACAAGAATGGGGTGTTTTAAGAATTCAAAAAAATAAAAGCAAGAATAGAGAAAGTAATAAGTCTCTCACACAAGCAACTAAGGTCTTAAAATAGTTCACAATATTTTTCCAAGAAGTTTAAAAAATTTTGTGCCAAAAATGGAATCAATCACTAATTCATAATTCCATATAGTTGTCAGTAGAATGAAGTAGCAAAAAGGGAAAGTAGAAGTATTATAGATATAGTAAGGAGTATGATGGCTAAAAAAGAAGTACCACAAAAGTTTTTAACATAAGGAGTGAATATCTTAATATATTTGTTAAACATGCTACTTACTAAGACACTAAAAGGTAGAACACTAAATTAAAAATAGTTCTTAACTTCCTTTTGTTACAAAACTTTAGGAAATCTTTAATATATACATTTTCTTGATGTTAAGAGGAAAAGCTTAGACAATAAATTTGAACTTAGAATGTTCCTGGGATACAATTTCAAAAGTAAAGAGTCTTTAATGTTGTAACAAGTAATATTTAAATAAGTCGAGATGCAATAGTTGATGAATTGGCCAAACCAAATTGGCAACAACTACTAGTTGATGAAGTTCTAGATCTTAAAACCGACTCTTTACTAGTTCATAATATGAAAGAGGCTCTAGAGGAAGTTTATGATGAACGTGACACTTGTTACACCCCACTCCCGTAAGACACGTACCCAACATCATCAGTGATATCCGAGTCCGAGCCCCGCAAGGGTGGCATGCTAGAGTACTTAGTCAATCAAAAATCGGTATAAACTTTTTTTTTGAAACCACAAACATAATATATGGAAATCAATAATCAAATCAGGCCCACTTTGTTCATAAACTTTTTCAATCATAACAATATAATTAATAGAATTTCAATAACCATTTGGGCCCGTTACAAAATACAAAACACTTTAGTCATAATGTCTTTACATTACAACATAAATACATTTGTATACACATTGTGCAAAAATTTCAGAATACATTCCTTAATACAAAATTTGCAAAAAAATACAATTTAATACGAAAATAAAGAAATACAATGCAGATGCGAACTGATCCCGACCTCTATCTCTCACTTGCATGCAGTAGGTATACTCCCGTTTACCTAACGAGTATTCTTTTGATCCTGAAAAATATTTGCAAATTTTGGGTGAGTTTTGCAAACTCAGTAAGTGACCATCATCGATGGCTCACCCAGTCACATAACTCATAATTCACATTTACATCATTTCACATTTCACACTTAATACACTTTAATCATTCATATTATGCATATGTAGTGCACATGAGACCCACTTTTCATTTATTACTTTGTTGTGACCGAGAGCCTAAATTGTCTCGTATCCATTAGATATCGAGCTCATTATTAACTGTCCCTTATTCGATAGAGATACATGGCTCATTTTACATAGTGAGCCTTAGGCTCTTAATCACTTTTAAGCTCGAGGCTCTTTTTCTCACTTTGAGCTTTAAACTCTGATCGGTGGCTACTCTGGTTATAACTGCCATTATGTTTCATACATTCATGAAATGGAATGCCTCAATTACATTTGCATATTCTCATTCACTCACATTCACATATCATTGGACCTTAGTCCAACATTCAACATTAAAGTTGAGAATCACATTTTCATTCATATGCAAATGCACATTTAAACACATTTATCATCAAACCGTGGTCCGACATGTAACAACCATATTATGTACACTTATTTCATCTTATTCACATACAAGTAGCACTTCAATATCCCAATCAAACATCACAATCATCAGACCTTCTATCTGAAATCAACACAATCATTCGCATTCATATCATCATCCAGTAGTCAATTAATACAAAATTTAAACAAAACAAACAATGTAGTAAGACCATCTTGGTCTACTCATAGTACGCTCTAGATTAGCATTTACTTTCAAATTCTGGAAACGTCCGAATGCAAACTTTTAACCTGCACAACCCATTTATGCAATACACACATTGCACACACACATTAATAACTTTGCACAATTATAAGCATTCATTTATGCACACGTGTGTATATGAAATATGTATGATGCATGTTCATGAAAATTCCGGGTATATTATCAAATTTCACATTTTATCACTTTCTCATTTTTTCGCATCATTTGCTTTCATAATAACTCATTTCTTGTTCATTTTCACTAGATACACTTTACTTCTCTTTTTGAATCTCAGCTTTAATCATATGGAGCACTTCATCTCCATTAAACACATTTCTTTGGTACTTTAATACTAACAATTCACTCATTAATGTTATTCCAACATTACATGATCACACATTATCAAAACTCTCATTTCTTCTTATAAATTCTCCAAAATTCCAGACATCTAGGTCTACTGTTCACATTCAATCAGAAGGTGAAGATGATGTAATTTGGTCTTACTCTCTTCTAGGAAAGTTTTCCTCAATGTCTTATGTTTCTATTGACACCAAAATCACTCAATTTGGCTTAGTAATTTGGAAGATATGCATCAAACATTTTTGAGTTGTTCATATTCAAAAACAATATACTATACACAACTTCCATTCAGAATTTGAACATCTTAGAGACTGAATCACAATTTGCCTTTTTCATATGGTTTGTAGCCTTATTTCTCTAATTTACTCCAAATTAAAAATAATCTCATTTGGAATCCTATAGATCCAGATATAATTAAAAAATCGAAGTACGTTAAGTAAAACAACACCAGTTCATACCATTCCAACAGATTCTCTCACTTTCGTTTAATCAATCTTTTTCAAATCAATTCAGAATGCTACCAATTTTTGTGGAGAGGTAGAAAAATGTTTGAATCTAATGGTTCAAGAATCAAGTCATTTGGAAGTTTAGAGAAGAAGTTATGGTCAAAAGAAGCAAGACTGTTCAGAAAAAGGGAAAACGTCAAATGCACAACGGTGCATTTTCCCATAAGCACGACGGTGTATTTTCACTATGTTCAAAAGTCACCGTCGTGCTTATTTCACTATGTTCAAAAGTCACCGTCGTGTTTATGCATGACGGTGCATTTTCACTATGCTCAAAAATCACCGTCGTGCTTATGCCCGATGGTGCAAATCCATTTTGAACCCCAAAAGTCACCGTCGTGCTTTTGCATAACGGTGCAGCTCCACTTCTTCTTCTCCACCGACATCTCAACTTCTAACCTCCATAACTTTTGATCCAGAACTCCAAAATTTACAAACTTTATATCAATAGAAAGATAAAAGAAAGATCTATAACTTTCATGGAGACCATTTTGTCAAAAACTGCCTAGATCAGTACAATAAATTCACGAAAGTTTCAGATCAAAAATTCAACACTGTTACTATTCATTCCCAGAAAATTTCCAGATGACTTCCATTTTTCAAATCCAGCACTTCAATTTTTCGTTTCTATTTTTTCTACTCTATTTCATTAAACTCATTCACCACAATTCATACTACTCTTAAATATGCAAATTTAGTCAAAAAGCCAAAAATTCATATTCGACCTATTCATGCCCTGTCAACTTTCTGCATTTTCAACTTTCATTCTCAATCTCCATGTTTCCTCTCAACTTCCATTTAAACACTCATTCCCATCTCAGACCATCATTTTACAACTATTTTTGAACTCAAAACCCATTTTCTTGATCATCTCTAAAGAATTCATCAACTAACATATACACTTATATATTTTCATACATACACAGTGAAGAACGGAGCATGTTTCACTTTTTTATATCTAATTTTCTACACTAATCCTATACATCATTTCATTGCTATTTCAACTCCAAAAACCATTTCCACAACACCTGATCACTATCAATCCATCAAAAACTAAATTAACACTATCACCAAATTTTTCATCCATCAACACAGTATTCATAAACATATATACATAAATGCCATGATCCATGCAACTAATAGTAAATTCATCAATTTATTTCAAAAATCCACAACTCTAACAAATTTATTCACTACTTATTTGTTGAAAACTCCAAAAGCTTCAACTATCTTCAAGTCTTAACTCCATGCAAAATCACGTATTCACTGAGAAAAATAACCAACTTCTGGTTTTCCTTAGGATAGAATAGATAATAGCAAGGTGGGATTGGTTTAGGAAAAAAGAAAAGTAAAGAAATCCCTTAGAAGGATTTTGATGGAAAACTCTGTGTATTTGAAGAAAATTCGAAGAAGGTGATAACAAGGAAAGAACTTAGAAAATAACAAACCCCTTTTTAACTCTTAGATAATCAAACTTACTTCTAACAAATTATAAAACCCACTTACTAAGTTAATGACACTTGTCACTTTTTTAAGGTCTAAGCCTAAACTAAGTTCCTTTTTAACTGATCCCTTTAACTCTCATAATTCTCGTCTTTACAATCTAATTATCTCTACATAAAATTAATTCCTATTCCTATTTTCCACAATACTCTATAAATTCCGAAAATAAATCCTAAATTCACCAAAATTCACAAATATCACAATTCTACTAACCAATAAAATTTCCAATATAAATAATTTCAAAATTCACTAAATTTTCAAAAATCACAACTCAATCCAATTATACCCAGAATTATTCATGAATGCATGCACAATTATTTTCATATGTAGAAAAAATCACTATTCATGTGTATGTGTATGACATTATTCATAAACATGAAAATATGTTTCTTATCTCTCATTGTTCACTCATATTTACTATTCTAGTATCCCCGCAGGTAATGAGATGTTACAACACTAAAATCTTAATTAGGGGAATAACTCTTTAGAAAAAAAAATATGAAAGAGTATATCTAGTAATTGTTGAGCTAATAACCTATATACTAAGGCAATAACTAGGAAAGAATGAGTTGTAGCTATGGAAGAGGAAATCTCAATGATAAAAAGTATGAAACATGGTTTTTGGTGGAAATAACAACAACTTAAAAAGTACTTCTAGTCAAATATATTTTTAGAACTAAAGTTAATTATGAAGGATCAACTAATAAGCTTAAGGTAAAGCTAATTCTAAAGGGGTATCTTCAATATGGAGTTGATTACTTTGAAATGTTTGTACTAGTTGCTAGGCATGACATTATAAAGTTATTAGCAACATTAGTTGCTAAATTTGACTGAAGGTTATATCATCTTGATGGCAAGTTATCATTTTTTAAATGGATTTATAAAGGAAGTCATATATATAGAGTAATATGAGGGCTTGAACACTAATCGCAAGGAGAAAGAAGTATAATTACTACATAAAGCTCTTTATAACTTAAAACAAGCCTTAGGAGCTTGATATAATAAAATGGATAATTACCTAATTAAGACAGGGCTTAGAAGAAGTGAAAATGAAGCTACTCTCTTAGTGTTACTTGAAAACAAATATATGAAGTTGATTGTGTTCTTATATGTAGATCATTTGTTGATTATTAGTGGCGAAGTATACAAATTCATTCAAACAAAAAGTGAAGTTGAATTTAAGATGTTTAATCTTGAAAAAGTGCATTACCTTTTTAGAATGGAGATTGAGTAAGTTGAAGATTACATATTCATTAATTATTCAAAATATGAAGAAGTTGTCTTTGAAAAGTTGAACGTAAATAAGCTTAAGTCATTGGCTTATCCTTGTATTATAAAGTCAAAATTATCAAGTGAAGATGGTGAGGAGCAGGTTGATGCAACCTTGTAAAGAATTAATTGGGAATATATTGTATTTGACAACTACAATACTAGATTGATGTATGCAACTAGTTTGTTATCAAGATAAATGCAAGAGCCAACTAAAATTTTGCGTGATATAACCAAAAGGGCTATAAGGTAATATGAGAGTAATATCAGACTATAGGTTCATCTTTAAGAAGGAAGAAAGAATTATTTTAACGGGGTATGTTGGAAATGATTGAGTTGGTTTTGTGATGATACAAGGAGTATTTCCAGCTATATTTTTTCTTTTGGTAGTGGTATGTTTACTTGGCATTAAAAAAAAAGAAATTATTACTTGTGTTTCAACTAAAAAAGAATATGATGCAAGAGTTAGTGCCTTGAATCAACATATATGGTTAAGAAAGTTTTTGGCTAAGCTTAGAATGAAACAAAAGGGTGTTACTTCTTGTTACATTAATAATAAGTTCATTATATCTATTGTAAAGAATCCCATTCAATACAGAAGAAGTAAGTACATCAAAATCAAAGTTCATGCTATTAGAGGAGAAAAAAAAAAGGTAGGGAGAAGTAAGATTAGATCATTGTTCTTAAAGGAGTAAGTGGTAGATATATAATGTCTAAGGGTTTACTTACCGATAAATTTATTTATCTAAGGTGCAACTGTAATTTGTTTTAGGAAATACTTTAAAGAAGAGTGTTGGAGTTAATATATTTCCATGAAACATGAATACCATCTTTCCCTCCAAGTTCAGTTCAATATTGCTTTTGATAAGTTTATAGGAGAACATGGCATCAGATATACCCATCTACTTTTCTATAGATGCATGCTTTGTCATGTGACACAATCTCTAAGTCACTATGTATCAAATCGTATACTCAATTTCTATTTAGAAGAAAACCTCATGAGGCATGGTCGTGTACCTCACTATATCTTCTTCATCACATGGAACAAATTGTAAGATGGTCATATTTGATGTCATATTCTGTACTTCAACCGTTCAAATAAGAACATATCGTGGAATATGGTCATGTATCAAACCATGTCCATTTTGATGAACTTAGATAACAATATTTTTATCATTTGATGATCTTTATAATAAATAAATCATTTTGTCAAATTATTAGTTCAATACTAGCAAGATGATTTATGTTGATATGTCTCTTTTGTTAGTTGTAATGCTTGTATTATTATGATAGACTTAGCCTATCGATAATTTTTATTAGATTTTCATTTTTCGTCTTCATGAATTATAATATTTTTCATGTCATGACATCATATATACCTTGTAATTTACTTCATCTTGATCTTGTGTAATTAGATATTTGTATGGAATGAAAATCAAGAAATATTCTACTCTTATTAGTCAGTCTTGTTTTTACTATTCAACTAGAAGTAGTAGGTGGGAGTAGTTTTAAAAAATTTTAAAGGCGACCATACTAATGGTTTTGGCTTGCATCTCCCCCAGGATAAGAAACAAATATGGACTTCGAAAGGTTCGTTATAAGGGTTAAGTTGTTCCTGGAAACTTGGCCTCTACCCACTTAATATCAAAACTGATATGGTGAAATGCTCAGAAGGATTTGGTGTTGTACCATGCAAAGCATTTCTGAAGACCAAAATAGTTGTGCGAAGAGCTTAGCTAGGTTAAATGTTAAGTACAAATGTGGGACTTATGAATTCCCAAATCCCTAAAAGATAGCTTTTAGTTTGTAATACTTAAAACACCTGCGATTCTCCTATCCTAAACACCCTTCGTATGTATTTATGATTAGATTAATATAATTTTCCCATTTCCTCGTAAAATAGAAGCAATAAATGTTTTTCATGAGCAGGGAGGGGTTGCTGTTGTTCTTGCTAGTCTCGACCTTGGTCAAAAACAAAAAGGCACCTGTTTAGGACACATCCTCGTAAGGCCACTTTCAAAGCAACATTTCGTTTTAAGCTTACTAAATATTTGAATATATTATCATTAATTTGTAATTTTTTATTCATGTAGATACTATATTAACATTTTAAATCAAAGCATTAATATTAAATAATATTGTGAGTCTAAAGTCTTTAAGCATTCAAATATATTTAACATAATGGAAATAATGTATAAAGAATACCGGGTATTTATATAATTTGATAATATTATATAAGAGAATTTTCCATAGATCTATAATTTGTCTATATTTATAATTTATACCCATTAACGTGGAAACAATTTTTTAATGTATGATTAGTTAATATTTATTATTATTTTAGATACACTTATGGTATTTGAAATTATATAAAACTATAAGGATAATTAACTAATAATGATTTTGACAATTTCATAATTAAATTCTCCTACTATTAATAATTTCTAAGTTAAGTTCTTTATACTAAATCAAAAGCATTTGTTAATAGTATTAATAGAATTTTTAGATTTCATATGTACTATTTATTATTAATAATAGCAGGCCTGGAGATAGGTTTGTGACGTTGCATATACTTGCTTGCAGCCCTTTTCCTTATGTCATATGATATTATCGTTAAATGCCTAAATTTATTATATATAAAATTGAAGTTTATTTTATTTACATTTTAGCACTCTCCAAATCCTTGAATAAATTACACTAAAAGAATAATCCACTTTGAAAAATATATAATTAAATACATTAGTTCTTGAATTTGTTATTTTAGTTATTGTGTTCTAAACAAAATATTATTTATTTGTATATTATTATTTAATTGTCACAAAATTTATTATTTATTATTTATATTTATTTAAAATAACATAATATTAAATTTACCGAAAGTTTAATAAAATATAATAAAAATTATTTGATAATTAAGTAATATTGTATATAGTTGATATGATATATTATGTTTACCATTATGTTAATTCCCATAAAAGAAAACTTTTTATTACTTAAAATTTAATAAAAATTATTTGATAATTAAATAATACCATAAATAGTTGATATGATATATTACTACAACAACAACAATACCAAATAATAATAATAATAATAATAATAATAATAATAATAACCTCTTAGGTTAACTACAAGAGATAAGAGTTAAAAGATTTAAAAGACTGTTGGGATCTCTTTACGAGGGATCCTTTTATCTGAATCCTGGTACACCAAAATTTTCTATTATAGGTCATGTTTTAGGTAAGTTCTAACATTGCCTTATCATTTTTTATCACCTACCTTCAATTTTTCTTAGGCTTCCCTATTTTTCTCTTACAATCTCTAAGTACAATCTTTTCTCATCTTTCCACTAAGTTCATCTTCTAAAAATCACAAATAGAAATTTAGCATGCGTGTCAAATCTAGATTTGGGAGATCATTTAACTTATAATCCACCTCCAAACTTTAAGGCTAATACAAAGATTCACAAAAAATGGTTAACTAAGGATGATCAACTATTTAATCAAATCAATAATACCTTGGACCTAGTGGTAGATGATGTTAGTCATCATTGTGATGGTGTGAAAGAACTGAAGGAATATCTAAAATCATGTATGCCAGTGAACAAGATGTATATCATGATCATAAGTTGATTTTGAAAACTTGTTGTGATAAGTAGAGAGGGAGAACTTTGTTTCAATATTATACAAAGCTAAAACAACCATTTGAGGAAATCATGTCAATTGAGCTAAATCATACATGAGATTTGGTCTCTCTAACTTCAAATAAAAAGGTAATTAGATGCAAATGGGTCTTTACAGTCAAGATGAATCATGATGGATCTATTGCTCACTTAAAGGCCAAATTGATTCTTTAAGGGTATGGTTCAACTTAATAGTTCAATTCAACATGCCAAGTCAGGGAGTGAGTCAAGGTAGTCGGTCAATGAGTTGATTACACCACCTCAAATTCCACTCCTCTCTTCTTTTGTTTTCTTTTGTGGGTAGTTAGTTTTCTAAGAATTTTTCAATGGTTGCTAAATTCTATTAGATTATTCATTTGTCCAATGGCCACCTGCCATAAGCCCCTTCATCAACTTATTATTGATGATGCATTCCTTCATATAGTGAATTATTAAAAGGAAGTTCAGTTGGAGCAACAATAAACACTTATTGATTAAGGAGAGTCAAGGAAAGCATAAAAACTACAAAATTCACTATATAGTCAAAAACAATTGACCCATGCCTAGTTTGGAAGATTTAGTGATGTGATTGAATTTTGGGTTGCAAGAAGTGCATACAATCACTCAATATTCTCTAAATCATCTATGGATATATTTTCTTAGTTGTATATAATGATAATATAGCAATTACTAGTTCTTATAATATTGGTATAAGTATGTCAAAAACTTTTCTTAGCATCAGTTTTCAGAGAAAGGAGATAAGTCCTTTCAAATATTTCATAGGGATTGAGATCTCTCGAAGTAGTAAATAGGTATCTTTATATCTTAGATAGTATGCATGCTAGACATGCTATTAAAAGGCATTCAAAGAACCATATCTGGCCCCTAGATGATTGCCGGTGATTTTAACACTACAATCTTTAGATATAAAGTAAAAGGGAATTACAGCCTGAGGAGCTACAGTGAAGATCTTAAACTTTTTGTGGAGCAGATGGGGGTAACTAATCTCAAAATGGAAGGTTATTTCTTCACCTGGTCTAATAAACAAAAGGATTCTTGGTTGATTTGGAAAAAATTGGATAGGGCTTTTGTTAATGGAGAATGGCTACTTCAATTTGCCAATAGTAAGGCTCTATTCATGGATCCTTTATTCTTTGATCACTCTCGTATTCTAATTGAGGGACTCTTCTAGAATTCCTTTACCCCATATCCTTTTAGATTTAATAACTATCTTGTTAAAGTGGATGGATTCGATGATGCAATTAGGAGGGGTTTATTAGTTAAAGTTTTAGGTTCTAGGCAACTCATGTGCTGCCAAAAACTTAAAACAATTAAAGTTAAGCTGAAGATACTGAAAGCTTCTCATTTTGTAATATCTCATTATCCTATGTTAGAGGCTAGAACCCTAGGATAGAGTTCATGAGAGATTATTGTGAAGTTAGAAAGTGCATTCCATACTCATGCATAATATAGTATACACACACAAACGTGAATAAAGATGTTTGCATATTAAAATGATTATACATGCATTCATTGACATTTCCGAGTATAATTGATTTGTATATGTGATCATATTGATAGTTGTGGTTTTTATGTGTTGAAAATTGATTTGGAGAGTGTACTTACTGATTTAGATTTTTTGGTGAATTTTAGGAAATTTCTAAAATTATGAGTATTTTTGGACTAAGAAAAATGCCAAGTGACAAGTCAATCGATAAATGATAGTAGAAATAAGAGTCAAATGATAGTAAAGAATTTTATAGATGACTTTGGGATTTATTAACAATTTTCATTGAAATTGAGATGATTGGACTAGTTAAAGAGGAGAACCTAGTTTAAGTTCATAGAAATTGGACAAGTGACAAGTGTCACTTGCCAAACTTAGTCCTTATTCCTACGAATATACTAGAAACATCAAATTAATTGTTTGATCTTACCTTCTTCTTCCTCGTGACTTTCTTCATCTTCTGTAAGTTTTTTACTTCCAGAAATTCTCTCACCCTCACAATGCATGCCTTGCTCTCACTTTTCACTTGCTATTTCTTTTTTTATCTTCTTCACTGTCACTGAAATACCTAACCTTACAACTTTCAACTGTTGATGATTGTGTTATACTGGAAGGCTAATTACGTGAAGAGTTTGGAGTTTTAATCAAGTAAGTATCATATGGTTCTTCATGATATGTAAGATGAAACATGCATCATGTTAGTTAACAGTTAAGTGTTTATAATATGAGGATGTATATTTGCTTAAAAGTGAGTGAGGATTTTGGGTGTGATGCATGTCTCGCTTTTGCATATTTGAGGATCAATATTTCATCAGATGTTGTTGAAGTAATTTTTGAGTTAGAAAGATCATTGAAAACATGTATAAAAGAGTGCAGAAAAAACTCATGAAAGGTGATATGCGTATGCTCTATTTTCATTGGGTTTGCATGAATCTAGTTGGATGTTTTAGGAATGAACTAAAATGAGTTTAGAGTTAAGGGAAAAGGTGTAAGGTGATGTCATGATATAGGGAAAAAATATTAAAATAAGAAGTTAGAGATGAAATGAAGGTGATGAGGAAGACGAAAATTGCAAAAAATGTGAGGAATGCGTGCTGAATATGTGTAAATGAATAATTCAGTTTTTTATGTTGTGATTAATCATAGATTTTGATTTGTTTGTGAATGAGTTGAGCTGAATGGAAGTCGAAATGAAGAGAAAATAATAGACATAAGTTAGAAATATTGGATTTAGCAAAAGAGAGGAAGAAGAGACGAAAATTTGTAGTTTTGTATGAATATGCAAAACATCATCTGTCACGATCGTGCATAAGAGGAACTCTCTGTGGAGTCACACGATCGTGATCGAAGGGAACCTTAGAGGAGTTGCATGATCGTGATTGTGACCGAGAGAAGAAATTAGGAATTGCACGATCGTGACAATGAGGAGATATCAGAAAAGTATGATCGTGGATAAGCACAATCGTGACAAATAGGAAGCGTCTCACAGTGCAAGATCGTGATAGTGAGAGTGTAGAGATGTATGACAGTTTTGAACATCCTTCACTTTTTTGGCCATAACTTCTTCTCCTGACCTCTGAATGACTTGAAATATGAACCACAAACTCCTCACACACTATTTTTCCTCTCCACCAAAATTTATGGCCATCTAATTTCATTAGGAAACGATTGATTGATGAGTTTAGGATGAAAATGATGAAGTGTACTGGAATATTGTTAAATGGAGTGCTTTCACTGAACGGACATCAGTAGGTTAGCCATATCTTGATTTATAGATATACAAATGAGATTATTTATCATTTAAATTAAACTAGAGACATATGGCTACAAATTTCTTGAAGAAATTGAATTTTAATTGTCTCTAAGAGTTCCATAGTCTGGATTGAAATTGAGTAAAGAGTACTGTTGCAGTTTGAGTATAGTCTGAAATATTTTGTGTATAACTTGCAGAATACTGAACTACATTGTGAGAACTTGGTATCATTAGAAACTTAAAACATATGGGAACATTTGTTTATAAGAAGGTATTGCCTAAATACTTCATTTTCCTCGTAAAAACGATTATGCAAAATTGACCCGAAAATTTGTTTTTAGAAAAAACTGGAATGATCAATTGAGTTATGAACTTAGATTCAATTTGTTTTATTAAGGTGTAGACCTTAGTTCAAATTATACTTATGTGAGTTTTGATATATGAATGATCATGTGACAAGAATAATGGAAAATATACTCGAGATTGTCATTGAGCATGCATAGTATATGATCTATATATACATGTTGGATCCCGTTTCCAGAACCCAACTACTTAATCCGAAAATCTCAAACATAAACATGATTCCTTACAAATTATTCTTGCTCTGATACCACATA
>JAOTAX010124851.1:0-20309 GCA_025629825.1 Erythroxylum guanchezii | reverse complement strand
CCACTCGTGTTTGTTTCCATGTAGGTGGGAGGATGAACTGGTATGGCTGCACATTTCCTGCAAGAAACTAAATTTCAAATATCATTAGAATGTTAGACAGACCATCAAAACATCTCCAACCCTTGCAGTTCCAAAAGTTCTTTTCTTTGCAAACCAGCTTTGAAATACATGCATCGCTTTCTGGTTTACAATTTTTCTAGTCGTAGACAAACTGTTGGTATCCTATTAAAAGCTGAATTTTTCTTTCTATGATGCATGGAAAACGATGTTTCAATTAATTTGGGTTTTTAGATGCTCACTCAAATGCATTCTATATTGAAAAAGCATAATCAAGCTTTAATCTTAGGGTCATATATCACTCAATTTGTTGTTAATATTGGATTTTTAGATGTTGATAACAATAACCTCACGGTTGCTTGTGAGATGGAGCTATTGGATTGTGAGTGTTTGTACAGGATAGGACTTATAGTTGCCGATGAAGCTGACGGATACACATTTGCCCCACCTGGACCGGCTGTACAACCTACTCCTCGCCAGCATCGGCCAAAAAGAAGAGCTGCGACTACAAACATCTCGACAGACACAACTTCACAACAATTAGTTCCCACCATAACACATCTTTCTGCAAGTGATTTAACTATTTTAACACTCCTCCAACATATGGAGCGCAGATTGGACATATTGAAGCATAACTAGCGCACTTTCTTCGAACAACAGAAATTTCAACCGCCTTTTCTACCAACACCTTGATAGATTAACAGAGAAGCTTCTTCAATCTTTATTTTCTTGTGTTTTTCTTTTTGCAAGTACATTGAGGATAATGTAGATTAAGTGTGGGAGGAAACATTAAATGTTTGTGTGATTGTGTGTTTTGAATTTATTGTTTCTTTGCTCATTTTGATTTTGATTTTGATTTTTTTATTTTTTTCCCTTTTTTGTCTTTTAATTTGCATGTGATGTGTGTTAAATTCTATCTTAATAGTTGGAATGAGACTGAATTGTATGCTTGAAGTTGAATTAGGCCAATAGAATAGAAGGTGAATCATGCTGATCGATTAAAGTAGTTGGTTACATAAGCTTACTCAGAAATTGATGCTTGAGTGATTAGGTAATGTATAGAAGCATAATAGATTTTCAATTGAGCCTATGTGAAGAATTGAGCCTAGATGACTCCATTCAAAAGTCATTTAATTTCTTTGTGTGAGTGATACTCCCTTAGGTAATTACCTTCATAACTTGTTCTGAACCGATTTGAATCTATTAGATGCATGCTATATTGAAATGAATAAGGCCCTTTTTTTCTTTTAACCCTTGACTTAAATGACTCACCTATTTTATTTACCCTTGCAATCCCTTTGAGCCTTTACCCCTTTTGTTTCTTAAAGGAAACACTCCATTCTAAAATATCAAACCCCATTAGCCTTACCTATTCACAAGTTTAATAAAGTACTAAGTTAGCTAGTTTTGAAACTTTTGACTATATTTTTTCTGAGATGAGTGTACTGATACTTTTACTCATAGAGCACAGTGTATTTAGCTGTTGTTATTGTTCACTGTTAAAAAAACAAAAAAGAAAAAAAAGAATCAAGTATAGTAGCAATAGTAAGTGTTGAGTAGTTACTTATTTACATGCAATTCTTATAAATACATTTTATTGTCCCTTTGTATATTTAGTGCTTTATGACTGTTTGTGAAGAACCCCTCAAACCCCCTTTTTTATGTTACCTTTGAACCTAGCCCTATTATAACCCATAATAAAGTCCTTCTGATTTATGAGCTCAGGTAATTTGAATGAATGATAACTGGTGTATTTGCAAGCCTATGGTAGTGTGATTTCCTATAGGAAGTTTTGAGCGACACACTAACCTATAAACACTTGACTGAAATGAGTGAATTCTGTAAGAAAAATCCATTGTGAGTTTATGCTTATCTTTAAATGATAGTATCATAAGTTGAGTTTGTTTATGTGCACTGATGAAAACTAATCATGATGTGTGTAGTAGCTTGACATTCGATTGGCCAAAGTTTGAATGATTGCATGCGCTTGGTTTCTTTGAAAATGAATTGATAGAATTTAATGGTCGTCTTTAATTTGCTCGAGGGAGAGCAAAATCTTAAGTGCGAGGGAGTTTGTTAGTGGCTTTATTTTTTATTTTTGTGTGTGTTAATTTTCTTTATTTTTTAGGTTTGAAATTATATTTAATGGAAATTAATCTTGTTTTATGTTAAGGTATATTTTGGAATCAAATAAAAAGAACTGCAAACAGTTTGGGACTAAAAGAGCTAAACTAGGCGTTGAACCTAAATAGACATGGCCTCGTGCAGTGAGTTAAGTGGTGAGCAATCCAGATCAAAACACAGTGCACGCTAGGAACATCTGCCAAGGAAACACAAAACGACGCAGTACAGGGGAGACCAAAATGCAACAACAAAAAGGAATAAAGCATAGATGTTGGAAAAGCAAATCGCAGGAGGATGTTTGGAAAGAAACAGAAACGTTGTTGTTGGAGGGTGGGTTATGCATAGGTTTTAAAGAAGTGAACAGTGAGGTGGTCCAACAATCTTTATTTGTCCCATCAGCTACAATAGCGAAAGGTGAAGAGAAAAGGCTAGCGGCAGAAACAAAAGAGAGCTTGCGGCAGAACCAACTATGACGGCGGCTAAAAAACAACGCCTGTGATAGTCCCAGATAATTAGGAAAAATTATAATGTTGGGTAACTAAACTCTCATTTCTTGGTTTACGAAATCCTAGTTATTAAACTCTTAACGTTGTGAGACTTTCGTTATTTATTTGAATCGATTTATTAGTCAAGTATTAATTATTTTCTGGGTTATTATTTGATTGTTTGATTTTACAGCTAGGTGCATAACTAGTTTGTGATTTTATCCAATCAATTGCTAGATTAAACAGGTTGATGTTCAATTCTTTTAATCAAAAATAGCGACTAGGATTTTTGTCTATTACGTTAAGGACATGATTATACGAAAAATAGTTATCTAGGCTAAATATACGTTGTATGTATGTTGTCTAGTTTGTCAATTTTCTTAATCCGTAAATCTATTAATTAATTAAATCTAAGATCGTATCCAGGTTATTGATTAATAAGGGTTAATTCGAATACATATTTTGGTTAACTAAATATAAGAGAAAATAGGTAAAGAAATTTACCACGACGAATGTTTAACTAATAAAATGATTATTTTTAGTGTCGATGATCAACACAAGTTCAATAATAAAGGAGACTGGAAATCAAGATTTGTTCCTATTGATTGTTAGATTCTTATTGTTTTACTATTAGTTATTTTTCAATTTCGTATTCCAATTAAATTATGTTTAATTCACAATTTAAAGCCTCACTTTTATTGTATAACTACTAACGTCTGAATTCCTCGTGTGAACTATCCCTACTTTCCACTACTACTTTAATTTGTGTTACAAGAAGTTGGTTTCTTTTTATATTTGATTGCAGACGACACCAATCACCAATAACTCTTAACACTCTTCTCCACACCCAAAGTATGAATCATTTTCAGATAAGTCTCGTTGTATTGATTAAACAACCCAGAACGATCGACCCACTTGAAGAATTGGAGCCCATGGTCTGAGTCTCTCGCCTAGTGCGAAACATTATAAACTAGACTGTGATTGAACACAGGCACCAAACTTCGGATTGAGTTTCGCAACCAGGTCGTCCATGCCTAGTTCGCCATCATTTCACAGATTACATCCTCTAGTTTTTTTGGGTCTTGATGCTTCCCTTTAATTCTTTGATCTTCAACGCCACTCGTCCTCTTAGTTTTGGAGTCGGGATGTGGGTCTAAAGATGGAGTTTCTAGGGTTGATTGAGAACGACGACGACGAATGTGATTCAATTTGAGAACGACAGCGGGTGCGTGTGTCTCTCAAATTTACCGTAAAATGATGTTGTTCACTAATCCAACTTACTTTTGCTAATTACGCTATTGTATTTGATTAATGAGAGTTCATTAACACGTGACAGTGTTACATTAGCGAAGATAATGGTAGGACTAACGTCGGGCTAGAGTTGAAAAAAATTAAAAATTTTAGCAGTTTATTACTATTTTTTAAAGTTTAAGTTATAATTGAAAATTTGACAAAAGTTTAGACTTTTTTAATAATTAACCCTAATAAAAACAATATATGATGTTATTTTACTCAGTGATTTTAAAACTGGACCGGACCAGTCGGTTCTATCTGAATAAATATGAACCGGCGAGGTTGTTGATCTGATTTGTGCCCATAAATCATAACCTCTCTGTGAAAAAAACAACAGGTTAAGTAATAAACCGGACGGTTTCTTTAAAGACCGCCCGGTTTTCCTAAAATTAGTTAAATCAGCGTTTTCACTTTTTAAGTTATGTGAACCCATGGTCTATTTAATGATACAGGACCCACTTTCTTTATAATAATGCAGGACCACCACCCACATTTAAGTTTCTCTTATACCCACGAGGGCTGTGGTGGAGTGATAGGGCTCCTTCATTCTTAACCAAGGTCTCGAGTTCGAGTCTTGAGAATGGAGCCGCTTTAAAACTCATGAGGGAGAGATTCGTCGACCCATAAGGGTCCTACCAGGCTCGGATCCGAATTAGTCAATTGCCCATATAGCACCGAATATCGGGTGGCTTGACCAAAAAAAAAACATTTAAGTTTCTCTTATAGCCGCGTCGCGCACACCAACCACGACTGTATTGTAAATCTTTTAACTTTGAGTTTTAGTATAATACATTATAATGAAAGTTAAAATTTTAAAGGGTAGACTCATAAATCTTTTAAATTTTAATTTTTTTTCAACTCTTTCGTATAATCTAAATAAAAAATTATATTGTTTCTTTATATTTTAATTAAAATTTTTATTTTAAATTATTATTTTTAAAACGAAATACTATTTTAATCTTACTCACTAATAAATTATATTTGTGAAAATTTACATTCTTTATTTATCTCCTTATAGAATCTAATTATTATTTTTATCATAAATTTGTTTAATAAATTAAATTGTTAGATAGTATTTGTAAGTAATTTTGCTTAAAATAATTAAGAATGTGTTAAAAATAATATTTAAAATATAAAAGAATTATATTTAAAGGACATTAAAAAGGAAATTAGAATAAACTTAGAGTCTTTTCTATTGACTTTTTTTAAAATATACTTCAACTTTTATAAGTTTTTAAATAAATTATAATATCGAAATGCTATTATTATTATTTTAAAATTTATGTTAGATTTAATCTTAGTTTAAATTATTAGATTTATTATTAGTCTATTATATATTAATTGACATTATTAGTGCATTTTTATTTTAATAAGGTATTTTATTTTATACTATATTTTTAGTTATTTTTATAATTTTTACTTTCTATTTATTATATTGCGATTTAATACCGATTGAACATTTAATCCTTTAATCTTTACTTGACCGGTTCGATGTCCGGTCATGTTTTAAAAATATTGCTCTTACTCATCACCACGATCACAATGGTTAGACTTGTCAGCGGCCCGGGCTCGGTTGATTGTGAGTTAGGATGGCCCGTGGCTCAACGGAAAAATGATATCGTTTTTTACGTTTTTCTTTAAAAATATATATATAGCAACCCGACTCACCCGGAGTTAAAACGATATCCTTTTTTTTAAATACCGGTCGAGTCAATAACTTAAGTGGACCAATACAGATTCTATTGCAGGTAAGTTAACTAAGAAACCTGTGTGGCCTTAGAGTGGTGATTTACAACTTGGACAGTAATAGACAAAATTGGTGGTCTCTTACCCTTCAGCTTTCAAGGTCTTTCCATTTGGTCGGCTCTTGCCTAGTGGCATCGTCATGCTTCTATCACTTATTTCATGGACTATTTTGTATAATCTAGTGCATAGAAAAACAGTGTCACCGGATAGATTAATGTTAATTAAGAGATGACATGATTTTCTTGGACGGACATTCGTTGTTCCTTGAATGAGTGCTATCAAACGTACACGCAAACCTATAATTACTTTATCATTAGAACCTACTTCACCTTCTTCTTCTTCTTTTCCTCTCTCTCCATCATTTACTATACTTTGACATTTTAGGACCTTATCCCAGGTATAATGATACTAATTAAAGAATATTAAAAGTATAATTAGAGAACTCTTTGGACTCACTATAATTAGAGAACTCAAAACATAAAAGAGATGTCAACGTTGCATTTAACAAATACCATTTAAGAAAAAAGAAGACGTTTACTTTCCTTTTATAATATATAAGCCCTTATTCTAATTAGGAAAGATAAAAGAGTTTAGATTCGTTTTGCCTGAAATTAGCGGATCATATTCGAGTTGATTGAATTTTAGAATGAACTTAGATTTCTTATGATTAGGGAATTTTGGAAAGAACTTAGATTTTTTATTATTTTTATGATTAAATATGAGATATTTAATAAATAAGGATCAATATAAAATATTAGATTTTATTTAAGCATAATTGATATTTAATTAGAACTATTTGTAATTCTAATTAAAGTTTAATTAAAATTATAATTTAATTTCAATTAAAATACTAAAATTTTCAAAATTTGTTATAAATAAACTTAAATTCGATCAAAGCTAGCGCTCGATACTTAATCTTCTCTTAAAACTTCTAATTACTTTTTTTTTTAGTATCCTCTCAAAATTGACCGTAGATGTGAACATATGGTAAGTGCTTTGAGTGGAAAAAAGTCCTCACAAGCCTACCTATCTTGGGTGGCCTAAGGACCATTTATCTCTCAACATTGAGTGTCTAAAATTTCATAAGATTCCTTTATTAACCATATGATTCTAATCTAATTTTCAGTGTAAATTTCCAACTTTTGCTCTTGAGGAAATGGACTACGTTGTGGAACAAACTATTCTAAAACGTTTTACAAGCATCCACTTGACATTAAATTATTCAAATAATTTATCTAAAATACATAATTTATAAATTATTTCGTATATATGTACTTAAAGAATAATGATTGTAGTTTTGTTGATATAAAAAATTTCAATTTAAACAGTATAAAAAATTTCAATTGCTAGGAACAATTACAGAATTGGTTCAGAAACTCAATTTGAGAAGAGAACCACAAAGAGGGTAGTCCCAAAGAGGGCCCTCCTGTAAGCTCACTGCATGTAGTCCAGGGTCCAGATAAAAATAGGCTTCTAGTTGACCATATTTCCGCACCTTATATGATACTGGTTCTATATCATTAGAGCCAACCCAACAAATTAAGTGGACCAATACAGATTCTATTGCAGGTAAGTTGACTAAAGAAAGAAACCTGTGTGGTTTTGAGTGGTGATTTACAACTTGGACAGTCATAGACAATAATAGGTGGTCTCTTTCCCCTTCAGCTTTCAAGGACTTTCCATCAGGTCGGCTATTGCCTACCTCTTGGCATTGCGGAACAGATCTTGTTAAGTCATTTAAATTGCATATATTTTGGTATTAATTTTGATTGATTTGTGAAATTCGTGTTCATATATTAATGGAATTAATTGTTGAATGTTTACAGGTAGTTGTCAATACCAAAAAGACGAAAAAGAATCGAAAAGAGGAAAAAAATGGAAGAAATCCCAAATATGCAAAAATTTCCAGAATCCATCTTCAAATAGAACATAACAGTCCAAGATCATCTCAATCTCTAAACAAGACGTCTCCTACCTAAATTGGAACGCAACCTAATCTAGATAAAAACCCATTGAAGATAATAAAGAGATTTAATTGAAAGAGGAAGCTGGTTGATTGCCGTAACCCACGTCTCTTGTTTTCTCTGCACCATTCAACAGCATCACGTCTTATCTCCCAGGCTACCGAACACGTTGTTCCTTCATTATCCATGCTTTTTAATTAACCCAGTGATATCACCGTCTTATCTCCTTTTCTTGGGCTGCCGTAAATTGCTTTTCTTCTTGATTTTCAATATCCAATAGATCATCGCACATCCACGTCCTGGAGCCACTAATAGATCATCGTATTCTTGGAAATTGCCGCAACTCTCTTCTTGTTTTACCAGTGAATTGATTTCAAAAGTACCCATCGTCCCATCCTCTCTTGGCTGCCGCTGGTCCACGTGCTGAAGGCCACCAACATCATCGTCGCATAGCACCCTTCTCCAGTGGCTGCCGCATATGATTCTCTTTTGTTTTATGATTTAATTCTCCTGCACTTGTCAATTAGTTTAATTGTAGGCTGTTTGGTTGATTTAATTTTCTGTTTCCTTGTTTTTAAGTTTCTACCTAGATTTCAATTAGGGATTTTATTAGTTTCAATAAAGACTAGTTATGGACACAATGCTTTTTTATTATTTCTTTTGATTTCAATTTAATTATGAGTAGTTAATTTTCTTATCTTGGTTGAGGGATCCATGTTTTATATTATTTTGGTGAGATTTTCTGAATACTTTTTATGTTGTTAATAAACATTGGATAATTTCAGATTTATCTTTTTAATTGAATTTGTTAGTTTCTAGGAGCGCTACTAGAGATTAATTAATTCAACTGCTAGGTTAACAAAATCTGATGTTCAATTTTAGTAACCACAAGTAGCAATTAGGATTAACCCCTCTACGTTAGAGTTGGAAAATTCTAAGAAATTATTCACTTGATTGATTTCATGTCGTACATGCTAATCACTTGTCATTGGTATTTAATGCTATTATTCAATTTAATCTACGATCGTATCTAGGTTAATTGTTTAATAAGATTACTAGGATACATGTTTCTAGTCAATACACTTAAGAGAAGTTTCCCCCAATGAATGTTTATTAATAATTACAATTTTATGTCGAGGATCCATAATAGCATGATAACATCGGTAACCGAAACCAAGGTAATTTTCTAATTAATTTTCAAATTTAATTATTGTTTCAATTTGAGATTTTTCTCTTTTATTTTATTTAATTGCCGTGACAAAAACCCTTTCTATTTCCGTCTGAACTAGCTAACCTTTACCGTTAAAGATTTCTCGTGGAAACGATATCCGCTTACCACTACTACATTAATTTATTTTAACGGAAGTGATTTCTTTTATATTTGGTTACAGGCGACAGCATCACCAGATCTTCTATTTGTTTATGATATTCCAACGATGTTTACAGAAAATTTGTTCTCGTAGCATTGAAATGTTTATATCACTTCTTTCGTGGACTTTTTTTGTATAATCTAGCACATAGAGAAACAATGTTACCGGATAGATTAGTGTTAATTAGGAGATGACATGATTTGCTTGGACCTACATGCCAATGTCTCATTTCACAAGGATTTGTATTCATTTTTTCAATAATCATCTTTTGTTTCATTTGTTATATAGGGACAGTCCTTCCTTGTTAAGGCTTCTAATTCCTTTTTCTTTTCTTTTTCCTTAAATTTCTTTTTTGTATCCTCTCAAAATTAACCGTAGGTGTGAACATATGGTCAGCAAACATGTTTTGAGTTGGAAAAAGTGATCACAAGACCACATATTTTGGGTGGTCTAAGGACCATTTATCTCTCAACATTGAGTGTCTACAATTTCATTAGCTTCCTTTATTAACCATAATGGCAGATGATTCTAACCTAATTTTCAATATACGCTGTATTACATAGTGTAAATTTCCTACTTCTGCTCTTGAGGAAATGGTCTAAGTAGTTATTGATCATTATAATCTAAAACAATATTTTAAACTTTTTGGATAATTAAATTATATTAAACTCATTGATTCATAAATGAATTAAACTCCTATTCTAAATAAAAATTTAATTTTACTTTAAAATATTTTTCAAATTCAAATGAAACTATTTCCACCTTAACTCCTTTAACAAAATTTAATTAAAATAAATTTTCAATAAATGATGATTTTATTTCTGCATTGACTCCTTTAACAAAATTTTATTTAAATAAAATTTCAATAAATTATGATTCTTAATTATTATAATTTAAAAAAACTTCTTTCTTCAAAATCTTATAAGAAATTTTCAATTAGAAAACTATTTTTAATCTAATTAGAAAACTATTTCTAAATAACTTTTCTTTGATAAGGAAACTATTTTCTAATATTAAAATAAACTAATTCCAAATTAAGTAAGTCACTTTTAAATTTAATTAAGAAAGTCCTTTGTATCATTTATTTAGAGATTAAATTAACTAAAAATCTTTCCTTAATAAATTAGAAAACTATTTTAAAAAATATTTTAAAAATCTCAATTTTGTCAATTAACAAACAAAATTATTTTCAAATTTAATCAAGAAAAATAGATTTTCTAATAACTCAAGAAACTTTTTTTGGTAAACAAAGAAACTATTTCTGAATAAATAGAATAATAATTCTCTCATTAAGATAAAAATAAATTTATTTTATTTAAATCAAATTGGAAACATGAATTTAATTAAGAAACAATTTTCTTAATTATTAAAGAAAATACTTTTCTTGATTCTAAAGAGTCTAATTAATTAATTTTAGTTTTAGAAACAACTCTTATAAAGTTTAAGTTTATGAATCAATTTAATTATTAATCTTAATCATATTAAAAAATAACTGATTTAATTTTTAATTGATTTTGAATTTAAAACTTTTTAAATTATGTTTGAAAATTGAGTTAAACTAAGAATATATTATTTATCATCATCATCATTACACTCAGTCCGAAGTCCCGCAATAAAGCGAGATCTGAGGAGGTCTGATAATATATAGCTTTATCCCTACATAGTAGAAAGACTGTTTCTGGTAAACCTACATACAGATGTGACAATAAAAGAGTGATGCAGGTTAAAAGAGGAAATAAAAATATATTATCCCGGTCTTAAAGTATTTTTATTCATCTTTATAATTCTAGGTTTAAGTTACAATTAAACTTGTATCTAATCATTCTTGTTCTGGCTTAAGGTTATACTGACTTTGTTTGTCAAACAAATCACATTTTATGTTAACACCACTTTATCCTTAATATAGTATAAGTGATTCCTGTTTCTAAATATCCTTATCTCAAAGTTAGGATAGCATAACCTAGTTTCCAAACACACTCGTCATTCACTTTCCAAAAATCCTAATCTCTCCAAAAAAAATCCTTCTGATTCTGTCTGATTTTGATGGAGCTGGGCGCTGCTGTTTGGATCCATGAATTCGTTGAGCTCTAACTAGGAAGTACCTGCAAAACAATAAGGCACACCGGGGGTTGACTGCCGGTAGGCCCCTCTGACGCTCAAGTTAATCTTTTTGTGAGGGTTTTGGTGGCTAGGAATAAAGAATACTAGGGTTCTGAAAGTCGTACATTTTTCATGATGAGGTAATGAATTTATATAGTTAATACCTACAGGAATTAGGTCAACATCAAGGGATGGATCGATCGGCTCATGTGCCGTTCTGAATTTGGGCTTGGGCCTAGCACGACCGACCCAACCATAAGCCCCCCTACTCCTCGAGTCTGACCAAGGAGAAGGGTCGAAGGAGTACATAAAGATTGTGCGGCTCTTCTGTATGATAGCTCGTGATAGGCCCGATCAGTTGGTCATCAACGCTTAATGCATGATGGATCGGTCGGACATCAACGCTTAATGCATGATGGATCGGTCGGTTAAATGTTGACGCCTAGCGAATGAAGGCGTTTGGCACATCAGCGTGGCGCTTCACGTTGCTCAGAAGGTCGTTCCTCCTGAAGTGATCACACAAACGCAAAATAAAGAAGGCACCGACGTTTGGTAACGCAGTTCGGCACACTTTGCCTACGTTTGCGGGGCCCTCACCCATATTAAATTCTTTCACTGCAGTTCACAAAAATTACACAAGATTGATCTACCCCGTAAGACCCAATCTATGTAACCGACCCACAACTAAACTACTCGTGAAAGATCTTCACGCCCAATAACACGACCGACTTGTGTTAACCTCGTCAGAGGATTTTTCTAGCTATTTCTACTCAAAAACAAAGACAAATAAATTAAGAATGCAACAACTTCTGATATGAAATTTTTCACCCAAAATAACCGAAAGGCAGCACCAATAATATATGCACTGATCTATGACAAAGCCATCATTGTGCTGCATACATCAATTAACTTAAATCACCCAGCAAAAATATCAAACTCCCGTTACGATTGGACTGCTTGCTGGAGATGAAGATAACGTCACTGTGCTGCTGCAAAAACACTCCACAAAAATTAACTCAATCAAGTGAATAAAGCTCAACAGTGCAGCAACCAAAAATTCTAAACACCCTCTATCGTTCACACCCAAAAACCAGAGAGCATACGCAGATCAACAGAAGATACCCTACACCGTATTCCACATCAGCTTCTCCAAAAATCAAAATCAAAATTGTCAGCCACCCAAACTACCGAATCAACAATATCATGTGAGCTATGAAAGTCAACAACCAACCCCCACACAGCTAGGATTTTCTTTCCTTATCATATTCAAACAAGGACAATATTAGATAAAAATCAATCCAAAAATCATGCTTATTAGGATTATCTTTCCAAAACAAATCCCAAGTACCTTCCAAAACGCAACCACCAATTTAGACATATCTTCAAAAAATATTAAAGAAATTCCCATGTCCAATTAAAATGTCAAAAATAAAAATAGGATATATTAAAAATAAATCCTAACAATTACATTTTTTAGATCTTATTTATTACTATAATTATGAATAGATCAATTCAACCTTTAATAAGTGAATTGTTTAAATGAGGGTACTTTTAAATATCACGAGTTGCTAAGTGTCATAAAGAATGGTATTAATGATCTAATGATATCAATAGCAAAAATGATTCAAAATAGTTGAATACTATAATAAAAACAACAACAGTAACAATAATGTCCAATAAGGTACTACTGAAGCTCGAGGTTTGGAAAGAATCAATAATACGGAATCTTAGAGAGGCTGCTTCTTAAGGTTGCTTATTGTAAGAATTAACAAAAAAAAAAGGATAAGAAGGCATTATATTTTATTCATCAAATATTGAGTTATAAAATTTTAAGAAGAATGCAATTGCAACCATAACAAAGAAAGTTTTAGATACCTAGTTATGGCCGATGTTTACTGGGGCTTTGATAGTTGATTCCCCTATTGTTAGATCACCAACTTACTTGACCTTCCAATACTAAGTATCGACCCCCATATATAGTCTTATGACTTTGTATAGACTTGTGTTTCTGGTCCAAGTATAAAATTTTACAAATAGAACATAATAGAACAGAACACTTGTTCCTGCGATAACTTTGTTTGTCCCACAAGTCATTTTCTATGATAAGAATGCTTTATCCTTACTATAGTATAACTGATTCCCGTGTCTAAATACCTTTATCTCAAACTTAGGATAGCTTAACCCAGTTTAATATTAGATATTTTTAAGTAGACACTTTATATATATTAAAACTTAAATGCTTAATCACATGCTAATGTCTCATTTCACAATGATTTGTAAAAAGTGCTCACAAGACCACCTATCTTGGGTGGTCTAAGGACCATTTATCTCTCAACATTGAGTGTCTACAATTTCATTAGATTCCTTTATTAACCAACTTTTGCAACTTTTGCTCTTGAGGAAATGGTCTCCGTTGTGAAACAAACTATTCTAAAACGTTTTACAAACATCCACTTGATATTAAATTACTCAAATAATTTATCTAAGATACATAACTTATAAATTGTTTCGTATATATGTACTTAAAGAATAATGATTCTAATTTTGTTGATATAAAAAATTTTCAATTTAAGCAATAGTGATTGCAGAGATATTTTTAAAAAACCTATAATTACTCTATTATTAGAACCTACTTCATCCTTATTTTTTCCTCTTAATCATTTACTATTTGTATACTAAAAAATAATAATTCTAATTTTATTGATATAAATTTAATCTTTATCATTGAGTTTATTACTAAAAAATCGAACTTGTTAGTTGCTTGGAACAATTACAGAATTGGTGGTACAGAGCTAATTCAAGAAAAGGAAAATAAATGCAGATATATAGTTTCTCGAATGGGTCAAGCTTGTCTTGTCCATCCGAGAAGATATTGTGTAAGCATTAGAAGAGGGTAAGTACTTTTTCATTCACATTTTTCTATTGAGATCATGCTGGGAAAGAAATTACAGAAACTTATGCTATACGATTGGACGGATCATCTATCTAATTTTATTCTGTCTAGTTCTATCTGATTAAAAGAATATTGTCGATGGAGATTAGAAAAATTAACTCCTGCACTTGCACAGATCATGAATTATATGCACGGACGATTGTGCACTTATGTCATGCCTGTGACATAAGTATACTAAAATCAAATAAGTTTGTGGTTTTATGTTAGTACAAAGTACAAAGAGTGCGTTTTTGGGTTTTTATAATGACATAGTTTTCTTTTTTCTTTTTTTTGAAATTTGCAGAAAGAATATATTACCAAACTGGAAAAACTACAATGTACAATAAGTTACAACTTGGAGAGGAAAAAAGGGGGCAACTCCTACTGCCCAAGAGCACAAAAACAACAGACCAACCACAATCACAAAAACCAACGCATCCTCATAGGTACACTTAGAGAATCTTGTTTCCCAGACACAAGGAGGGCTTCCCGAATTGAGTTGACAATGCAGTCGGCAAGTTCATACTAATAATGGCATAGTTTTATTATTAGTATAGCTGATTTGCTTTCCAAATAAACAAAAAAGAAGTTGTTCTTATTCCCATAATACAAGATGGTGAGTATTCATTAGAGTGTAGAACTCTCGTGAAAAGTTACATATAACGTTAACCAAAGATTAACTGAACTCGCTAGTGAAGTACGGTATTAATCCGAGTTGACATGTACAGGATGTACTCAATGTGTCCGAGCCTGTTGGTTAAACACAGGAAGTATGCCTCCTCGATCCCTCATAGCTGTACGAAGAAATCTAGTCCTAATGGTGACATAAATCGAATTTATGAACTTCTCAATTGTGTTGAAGAGAAGCTGACCATCCACCGAAGCCATGATACAGATTCCATACAAGAATGGGTGGATTGCGCTTGGAAAGATCATCGATGCAAGGAAAGCTACAGATAGCGACCCGGAAAAGAAATTAAAACGACGAACAAAAATTGTGTACATTTGAGCATTACCTGAGAATTTCGCCAATTCGACGGCACAGCCCAGACAATAAACCAGCAAACAACCAGTAGCGAGCAGAACTCTGATGGGATGTTCTTTAAATGCAGAATCAGAAGCATTTCCCTGATACTTGAGTTGGAGCAAGTTGAGGAGCACAGGGATGATGAAGACAACGATGGCATGGAAGGAAAGATTTGGAGCAATCTGACAGAACGCAAACTGGTTGATCGTGTTAAGAATCACTGCATTGATTGTTTCTGGCATGTTTTCAAGAGGTGGGTTGATCACTACACACTCTTTGTACAACTGGTACAACTTTGATTAGCTTGGAGGGGGAAATTTGTTTCATGCTTCAATCTATATAATGTATGGAGTTCGCAGATTTGAGGACCTGTTTGAACTCCGGTTTTGAATCCATTAATTAAGTTTAAGTTAATTAAATACAGAATCTTGTGGTCTTAAGTGTTCACTTACAACTGGGATCATCGTGGAGAATAATAGGTGGTCTCTTCACTTTTGCTTTCAAGATCTCTAGCTTTGTCCGTTATTAACATAGTCGTGATCACTCTCTTTTTTCAGGACTTTTTGTAGAGTCTAGACTCTAGGGCGTAGAGACAAAGTAATTTGGATAGACTATATGTTAATTCGTATTGTTGTTAGGAGATGGTCGACTCTCTTGGACGAATATTCGTTATTCTTTCTTTCTTTCCCTTAACTACGACGGTATAGCCAGAGTGCTCACAATTGTATGCAAAGGCACCCGTTAACTCAGCGTTTTTAAGTTATATGGGATCTATATAGGACCCACTTTTTTTTATAATAATACGGGAGCCACCACCAACATCTAAGTTTGTCTTTTAGCCGCGCACACCATCCCCGACTATAGTGGACCAATACAGATTCTCGTTTTTAAAGAACCGG
Source organism: Erythroxylum guanchezii (assembly GCA_025629825.1). NCBI lineage: Eukaryota > Viridiplantae > Streptophyta > Magnoliopsida > Malpighiales > Erythroxylaceae > Erythroxylum > Erythroxylum guanchezii. Next base: position 4,312 of record JAOTAX010124851.1, on the reverse strand, counting down.
TCGAGCCAACAAATTAAGTGGACCAATACAGATTCTATTGCAGGTAAGTTAACTAAGTAAGAAACCTGTGTGGTCTTGAGTGGTGATTTACAACTTGGACAGTCATAGACAATAATAGGTGGTCTCTTCCCCTTCAGCTTTCAAGGTCTTTCCATCAGGTCGGCTCTTGCCTAGTGGCATCGTCACGCTTCTATCACTTTATTTCATGGACTATTTTGTATAATCTAGTGCATAGAAAAACAATGTCACCGGATAGATTAATGTTAATTAGGAGATGACATGATTTTCTTGGACGGACATTCGTTGTTCCTTGAATGAGTGCTATCAAACGTACACGCAAACCTATAATTACTTTATCATTAGAACCTACTTCACCTTCTTCTTCTTTTTTCCTCTCTCTCCATCATTTACTATACTACTATTTATCTTTTTGACATTTTAAGACCTTATCCCATGTATACTGAAATTAATTAAGGAATATTAAAAGTATAATTAGAGAACTCAACTATCTTAGTCACTTGCAAACAAGAGACCCTGCATTTTTCTATACGGTACAAATTGATGGAGCAAACCGGATTGCAAACTTTTTCTGGAGCGATGGAAGGTCGAGGATGGACTATGATTGCTTCGGAGATGTTCTGGTTTTGGGTACATCATTCAGGATAAAGGAATATGACATGATTTGCATGCCATTTTTAGGACTAAATCATCATCAACAGCACATCTTATTTGGTTGTGCCTTCTTGCTTGATAAAAGTGTAGATTCTTTTATGTGGTCTTGAGTGGTGATTTACAACTTGGACAGTCGTAGTCTCGTAGACAATAATAGGTGGTCTCTTCCCCTTCAGCTTTCAAGGACTTTCCATCAGGTCGGCTATTGCCTACCTCTTGGCATTGCGGAACAGATCTTCTATTCGTTTATGATATTCCTACGATGTTTACAGAAAATCTGTTCTCGTAGCATTGAAATGTTTATATCACCTCTTTCGTGGACTTTTTTGTATAATCTAGCACATAGAGAAACAATGTTACCGGATAGATTAGTGTTAATTAGGAGATGACATGATTTGCTTGGACCTACATGCCAATGTCTCATTTCACAATGATTTGTATTCATTTTTTCAATCATCATCTTTTGTTTCATTTGTTATATAGGGACAGTCCTTCCTTGTTAAGGCTTCTAATTCCTTTTTTTTTTCTTTTTCCTTAAATTTCTTTTTTGTATCCTCTCAAAGTTAACCGTAGGTGTGAATATATGGTCAGCAAACATGTTTTGAGTCGGAAAAAGTGCTCACAAGACCACCTATTTTGGGTGATCTAAGGACCATTTATCTCTCAACATTGAGCGTCTACAATTTCATTGGCTTCCTTTATTAACCATAATGGCAGATGATTCTAACCTAATTTCCAATATACGCTTTATTACGTAGTGTAAATTTCCAACTTCTGCTCTTGAGGAAATGGTCTAAGTAGTTATTGATCATTATAATCTAAAACAATATTTTAAACTCTTTAGATAATTAAATTATATTAAACTCATCGATTCATAAATGAATTAAATTTCTATTTTAAATTGAAATTTAATTTAAATTTAAAATAATTTTCAATTTCAAATGGAAACTATTCCCACCTTAACTCTTTTAACAAAATTTAATTAAAATAAATTTTCAATAAATCATGATTTTATTTATGCATTTACTCCTTTACCAAAATTTAATTGAAATAATTTTTCAATAAATTATGATTCTTCGTTATTATAATTTGGAAAAATCAAAATCTTATAAGACATTTTCAATTAGAAAACTATTTGTAAATAACTTTTCTTTAATAAGGAAATTATTTTCTAATACTAAAATAAAATAATTTCAAATTAAATAAGTCACTTTTAAATTTAATTAAGAAAGTCCTTTATATCATTTATTTTGAGATTAAATTAACTAAAAAGCTTTCCTTAATAAATTAGAAAACTATTTTAAAAATATTAAAGAAATCTCAAATTTTTCAATTAAAAAACAAAATTATTTTCAAATTTAATCAAGAAAAATAGTTTTTCTAATAACTCAAGAAAAAAAATTTTGTAAACAAAGAAACTATTTCTGAATAAATAGAATAATAATTCTCTCATTAAGATAAAAATTTTAATTTATTTAAATTAAATTGGAAAAATAAATTTAATTAAAAACACTTTTCTTAATTATTAAAGAAAACACTTTTCTTGATTTTAAAGAGTCTAATTAATTAATTTTAGTTTTAGAAACAACTCTTATAAAATTTAAGTTTATGAATCAATTTAATTATTAATCTTAATCATATTAAAAAAATAACTGATTTAATTTTTAATTGATTTTGAATTTAAAACTTTTTAAATTATATTTGAAAATTGAGTTAAACTAAGAATATATTATTTATCATCATCATCACATTCAGTCCGAAGTCCCGCAATAAAACGTAGTGGAGGAGGTCTGATAGTATGCAGCCTTACTCCTATATAATAGAGAGGTTGTTTCCGGTAGACCCACATACAAATGTGACAATAAAAGAGTGATGCAGGTTAAAAGAGTAAATAAGAATATATTATTCCGGTCTTAAAGTATTTTTATTCATCTTTATAATTCTAGGTTTAAGTTACAATTAAACTTGTATCTAATCATTCTTGTGCTGGCTTAAGGTTATACTGACTTTGTTTGTCAAACAAATCACATTTTACGTTAAGACTACTTTATCCTTAACATAGTATGGTGATTCCTGTTTCTAAATACCCTTATCTCAAACTTAGGATAGCATAACACATCAAAATAATTTTAAAAAAAAAACGATGTAGACATGACCTTTCTTTCTCCTCTTCCTTCTGTTTTACTCTTTCTTTGTCTTTTTCTTTCTGTTATTTTAATAATTATCCTATGTATATTACTAAATTATGAGTGATTATAATAATTTATAAATTACATATTTAAAAAAATTAAAAATTTAAGTACCCTATAGGCACTTGGAGGACCTCCCACCGCCAGGTCCACCCAGAACTAAATTAGATTTGGTTCATGGAGCCTTAGCGATTTCTTATCAATTTATATCTTTTATAAAAAAGATACGAGGTTAAGTTTTTTTCTTTATTAGATGCTTCAAATTTTTCGTTATGGTCAAATAAATGTTTGTAATTTGGCTAATATGGTAAAATTTAACATTCATGCTTATTAAATCATCATCATATACAAGTGCAAAATAAAGGTTAAATACTTTAAAATTTTGGGTAATTTTGCTTTTTTAATTTTAATTATTATGTTTTAAAAATACTTATTCTTATAAAATTATTTATAAGTTAATTTGTTATATTTCATTTATTTTTTAATTTTAAGTTATACATGAGCAAAATAAAAATAAAAATAAAAAATTGGGTGTATAGTATAATCTAATTAATCTTATTTTTATAAATGTTATAATTAAATAACCCAAGTGATTCCTCTACCAACTCAATGCCGATGCCTATTTTTTCAAGAAGAGTGCGAGGGAGGAAACTGAAAAGAAGATGATTAGAGAAAGGAAGCCTATTCGCTCTTATTCCTTTCACATATTCTCTGTACTCTAAATACGTACGTGTAAAAACCATTGATTGAAATTGAGAGAGAGATGGTTGTGGGTGGTCCATGGATCTCCATCAAATTCCATGGTCTACACCACTTTTTGTTTATCTCCAGTTTCATGTACTTAGCTGAGACACAAGACTTAACTGTGTCACACCGTCCAGCTCCAGTTGCAAGCTTCATTTTTTTCTTTTTCTTCCGTTGATTGCACTTGTCCACAAAGACTACCCTTTTTTTGTTTCCGGTGACTGCACTTTCACACAAAGTTTACCTTTTTGCTTCCGGTGACTGCACTTTTTCCACAAAGATTGCCCTTTTTTTGTTTCCGGTGACTGCACTTCCCCACAAAGTTTACTTTTTTTTTAGTTTTCTCTGGTGACTGCACTTTCCCACAAAGCTTCACCAAAGTGAAGGCTTGTTCACTTCTTATTACTTACTACAATCATAATGGCAAACAACGTTGACAGTTTGAATCCTGGAACTTGTCCTAGAACGAGCTCTGATAATCGTTCACCTTCTCATCTCTCTCTCATTTTGAGAACTGACCAATCAGGTTCAATGGAAACACAACCCCACAATCTTGGCACGCCCTTGACGTCGTTCCATGATCAATCTGACTCACAGTTGCCACAGGTGTCTTCTGTTGATCAACCTTGGGGGATCGGTTCTGGAACTGCTCCTACAAGCTCTGGTCTATCAAATTCTCTTTTCTCCCACAATCCTGGGAGCGAGCA
>JAOTAX010124785.1:0-20337 GCA_025629825.1 Erythroxylum guanchezii | reverse complement strand
ATGGTTTCTATTGATGTTTTATAAGCAAATTTTAATATGATGCCATGTGAAGTGAATGAAATGATAGAACGTAGCTCACCCTTATTGTAGGTTATGTACCAGAATAACCTCCGGGCATCCTGATGTGTACCCTGCGGTAAGGGGTTGTTACATCAGGTTGCCAATAATTGAAGCATAAGGGACTGTTTTCATTTGATCTCCCTCAATATCATTTAAAGGACATTGGGCCATGGAGAACTTATCACCCTTCATAATTGGAGCCTTTAAATAACATGATTGCATATTAAACCTTTTCAAAATATGATCAATGTTAGTTCTTTGAGATAATTTGAGAACACCATTTGTTCTTTCATGAAGAATCTGTATACCCAAAACATATGATGCCTCACCAACATCCTTCATATCAAAATGATCAAACAATAATTATTTTGTCTCAATCAACATGTCAGTGTCATTAGTAGCGAGCAAGATGTCATTAACATATTAAACCAGAAATATGTACTTACTCCCATTGATCTTCAAATATATACATTGATCAACAAAATTTTCTTTGAAACCGTTACCAGTAAAAATTTCATCAAACTTGATGTACCATTGTCTCGAAGCTTGTTTCAACTCATATATTGGCTTTTGGAGCTTTCAAACCATGTTTTCTTTCCCAACAACCTAAAAACCAGTGAGTTGAGTGACGTAAACATCTTCTCTTAATTCTCCATTTAAGAAAGTTGTTTTCACATCCATTTAATGAAGTTCAAGATCAAAATAAGCCACAATTGTTATAATAATCCGTAAAGAATCTTTAGTAGAAATAGGAGAGAAGGTCTCTATGTAATCAATACCTTCTCGTTGGCTATAGCCCTTGGCTACTAGCCTCGCTTTATATCTCTCAACTTGACCTTTGATATCACGCTTGGTTTTAAACACCTATTTGCATCCAATAGGCTTACAACCTTTTGGCAATTATACCAAGCTCCACACTTTATTTAGTGATTTAGAATCCATCTCATGATTCATAGCATCCATCCAAACTTTAGACTCAAAACTAGAGATGGCTTCTTTGTAGGTAGTTGGATACGAAAAGTCACCTATATCAAACTCGCAAAGGCATATTTTCAATGGCAATAATTGGAGCATCTTGCGCTACATGCTCCATAGGATCATCTTGAATGGCTATTGAATCTTGAACAACCATAGGGCCAATTGTTGGAGCGGAAGCGACAGGCATAATAATAATGATTGGATGTTCTTTAACCACAATTTCTCTAGACCCTTATCTTATTCCAATATCATCCTCAAAATAAACAGCACCATCTAATTCAATGACCTTGGTGGTATAAGATGGACAATAGAATCCAGAGCTCCTTGATCTTACACAATAACCAATAAAGTAGCCACTAATAGTCTTAAGATCAAGTTTCTTAGATTGCGAATTGTAGGGTCTCACTGCTACTTTACAACCCCAAACATGAAAATGATGCAAAGTCGGTTTCTTCTGTGACCATAACTCATAAGGAGTCTTAGCAATAGATTTACTGGGCACTTGATTCAAAATATAAGCTGTAGTTTTCAAAGCATCACCCTATAGATACTCTAGCAAGGAAGAGTTTACAAATACACGTCGTACCATATCAAGAAGTCTGTGATTTCTCCTTTCAACAACTCCATTTTGTGGAGGTGTACCAGGCATTGTGTATTGAGTATCAATACCACAATCTTGTAAGTATTTTGCAAAAGGTACAGGATTACGTCATGTCTCATCATATCTACCATAATACTCACCACCTTTGTCAGAATGAACTACTTTGATCTTTTTCCCTTGTTGAAGTTCCACTTTCGCTTTAAATGCTTTAAAGGCTTCCAAAGAATCAGACTTCTCATGGATGAGTTCAACAAAACCATAACAGAAAAAATCATCAATGAAGGTGATAAAATATTTGTAACCACCCATAGCTGGAGGTGTAAAAGGGCCATAAATATTATTATGAATTAACCCAAGTAATTCTTCGCACCTATCAACTTTTTTTTCTAACCTTCGTGGTTAACTTTCCTTTTATGCAATCAACACAAGTACCAAAATCTGAGAAATCAAGGTCCTGTAAAATCCCATCCTTCATCAATCTTTTCATTCTTTGCCTGGAAATATGGCCTAATCGCTTGTGCCATAAGAGAGAAGATTTTTCATTCAACCTCAACCTTTTTATGGTAGCAATAGTATTAATAATAGAAGAAGAAGTAATAAGAAGAGAAACATCTACCAAATCAAGCTTGTAAAGATTACCACACAAAAATCCATTTCCAATCAAAGTAAAGTCATGGTACAAAGTCACTTTTCCAGATCCAAAATGAAAACTATAACCTGTTTTGTCTAAAACAGATATTGAAACTAAATTCCACCTAATTGAAGGTATATAAGCAACTTCATATAACTCTAAAAAATGTCCTGTGGTAAGTTGTAATTTGATTGTCCCCAAAAAATCAACTTTGGTTCTTATACCGTCTCCCATATATACTTACTGCTCCTTACTGCTTGGTTTCCTTTTGTTTGTCATCTGTTGCAAAGAATTGGTAACATGAATTGTAGCACTAATGTCTAACCACCAAGTATTAGAAGGTACATCAACGATATTACATTCCAAGAAAACCATTACCAAAAGATTACCTTTCTTTTCCAATTTAGCCTTAAGCTTCCTACAATCTGTTTTCTTGTGCCCAAACTTTTGACAGTAATTGCATTTTCCTTTGAAAGCCTCAATCTTGGAAACATTTCAAGATAAGACTACTTCTAGTCCATTCCCTTTATTAGTCGCATTTTGTTTCTTGAAAGGCTTATTGTTATTGGTATTCTTTAGTAGAAACTTCCTTTTTTGGCCATTGTAATTTTGGTTTGTAACCATTGCCACACTTCTTGCTTGTCCCTTTTTCATTTCATCCTCCTCCTTTGCAAGAATAGTAGTCATCTCCTCTGTTGTCCATTGATCTTTCTGAGCATTGTAGCTTGACCTAATGGAATCAAACTGAGATGGATGAGACCCCATGATAAACCATATAATATAGTCCTCATCGAGCTCCATACCGATTGCCCTAATCTTATGATAACAAGCTATAATTTTGTCGATATTCTCTCTAATCCCACTAACACCATCATAAATCGTGGAATGTAAAGTGCTCAAAAGTTCATTCTTTTCATTCTTAGAGAACTTCTTGTATTTCTTGTTGATGGCCTTAAGAAATTCCTTGGCGTTCTCAGTTTTTGGAATGCTATTACGTATTGAGTCCTCCATATGATACCTTATGATCATCAAACAATACCGATTTGAGTACTCCCATTCATCATAAAGCTTCTTATCATTAATAGAAGACTCGTTATCAGGTTTAGGAGGAGAGTCTTCTCTCAAGGCCATATCCAATTTCATAATAGTTAAGTTCATCATGAGAGATTCAACCCATTGTTTGTGATTAGTCCCATTAAGCTTCAAAATGGCAGAGAAGTGAGGACTGCTCAAAGATGAAGAAAAGAACCATAAGAGCAACATTAATATGCATGTAACACAGGATCATGCTATTCGCTCTTTCTCCAACTTTCTCAAAATGATCCACAAAAGTGATCATAAAATGCTAGAGTCCATTGAGCATTAAAAATAGATTCATTCACAAGCAAGAGCAATACATTAAATATCACAACCAAATGCATCAATCGATTATCTCTAGGATACTAAAATTGTGTCGATTCATAGCATTCGATATATTCTCTTCACTATTCTAAGCATCCTACCAAATAATGAATTTATCGATAGGATAATTTTGTTGCTCGTATGGATCTTAATAAAATTTGATAAACTTAAAATATATATATCAACAAAAAGATTCAAATGCCTAGACTTACTAAAGGCAAGGTCATAAGCATAAAATATTTAATTGTATCCAAAAACATGATAAAATATAACAAATTTTTATATTAAATAAAAGATAACTAGTCAAAAAATACATAAAGTTATCCAAAATATGGCTAAGTTATCATGTAATTGGATAAAATATATAATTAAATTATAAATGAATCATGCCTAAAAATCCCTAAAATAATGACGCCAGAATTTTAATATTTAACAATGTATATACATATTTTTAAACATTGTCATTATTATTATTAATGGAAAAACTGTAAATCACTTAAGATGGCAAAAATGTTAATAAGTTGTCATGGCAAAACTGTTAATAATATGAGATGGCAAAATTGTAAATAAGTTGTCATGAATAAACTGTAAATAATATGAGATGGAAAAATTATAAATAAGTTGTCATGGCAAAGCTGTAAATAATTCATCTTAACCTTTAGATGGGTCAAACGACCTATGGATTATCCATGGCCCGACCCAACTGTATCTAACCATTGGGAAAGCTGTTTTCAACCATTTTAGAGGGATTTTGCTCCTCTTCCAAAGATTTATATACACGAATGAAGTATATGTATATATATATATATGTATGTATGTATGTATGTATGTATGTATGTATGTAGATACACACACGAATGAAGAACGAAAATAACAGAATCAAAACTTATGGATTTGGCTCTGATATTAAATGATGGAAATTTTAACAAAGATAGTAACCATATTCCATAACTTTGAAGCATGTATAAACAATATAATTGAAAAATTACTTGCTAAAGGTGTTGAAAGTTAACTGGAAGCAATGGTTCTCTGCCATACAAAAATCCAAACAAAATAGAAAATAGAATACTTGGATTTATTGAATCCAACTCACCAATTTCTTACACACACAACTACAATATCATCAAATATAAAAAAAACCCACACTACAAGCTAGAAGACCACCCTCAAGAATACATCAATTAGGTTAAAGTAAACACATTATAGTGGACCATAAACTCAATGGGTAGGTTTAGGTAAAATTTATGAATGGATCCAAGGCCCATGGTAAGATTAGGAATATAATGTCCATCTCATAAATGCCCCAAATGATATAAACACATACTAAAGTTATACTAGTTCATACAATTAATTCAACATTCTCCTACTTGGATAGCATAATCATAGCAAACCAAATATACACAATCAACACACCGATAGGATGTATGAATCATATATAATTACATGCTATTAATCCAAAAGCATGACAATAACATTAATATGAATTCATCTTAAATGAATATCTTTAATTTGTCACTCGTCAAGAATATAAAGTTACAATATGTCATAAATAGTGACAAAATATTCACAATATGCATATACCATATAAAATTCAAACAATCCTGACAAAACATGCATAAAACAAAGAAAACTCCAACTGAAACAAAGAAAACTAGGCTCTTAGCACTCCCATATTAGAGACATGTTCCAGAAAAATACAAATATGTAATTAAATATAGTGATATTAAAATTAGTAATTAAATATAATTTTATTTTTATTTAAAAATAAAAAGAAATAAGAAAAACAAATTAAAATACAACCTGTATTCAAGTAATTATTCAGAATAAAAAGGTTAATGCATATATAGATATAGGAGCTACTATTTGCATAGCTACTAAAACATTATTAACTAATTGGAAAAAGTTAAACAAACCATTACAAATTAGAATAGCCGATGGCAGTATAAAATATATTTGGTATGTAAGTTACTATAATAATACTATTATAGAAAATTATACGTTTACAGTACCATCAATATATCAACAAGAATCAGTTTTACCCTTAATCTTAGGAAACAACTTTCTGAAATTATATAATCCATTCTATCAATATTTCCTTTATATAACATTAAAAACCCCAATAATCAATTCATTAAATCAAAAATCTATTATTATGAAAATTCCTATTTACCATTCAAGTTATTATCAAACTCTAAAACTTATAACTGAAAAACTTGATCAATTATAGTTTTTTCTTCAAAATAATCTTACCCTACAAAATGTAATTGAGACATTAATTAACGAAGTAAGTAGCGAAAATCCACTTGATCCCTTGAAAAACACTAATAATCAATTAATTGAAATCAAATTAAAAGACCCATTAAAAGAAATAAATATTAAAAATAATATCCCACATACTCAACAAGATGTACAAGAATTTATTACTAAATGTTTTGTGTTATTAGAAAAACAATTAATCTCCCCTAGTACAAGCAAACATTCAGCACCAGCATTTTATATCAACAATCACTCTGATCAAAAAAGAGGAAAAAGAAGTATGGTAATTAATTATAAAGAATTAAATAATGCAACAATAGGAGATGCCTATAAATTACTTGAAAAGATTATATTTTTAGTAAATTAAAAGGATATAATTGGTTTACATATTTAGATGCAAAATCTGGATATTAGCAATTAAGATTACATGAAAATACCAAACCACTAACTGCTAAACACTATCAATGGAATGTATTATCATTTGGATCAAAACAAGTCTCTGGAATTTATCAAAGATTTGTGAATAATAATTTAGAAGGTTTAGAAGAATTTTTTTAGCATATATAGATGATATAATTATCTTTTCAAATAAAACTAAAGACGCTCACTTACATAAAGTTAAACAAGTATTACTAAAATGTCAAAAAAGGGATTAATTTTAAGCAAAAAGAAAATAAAATTAGCCTAAACAAACATTGAATATTTAGGAATAGAATTTTCCATTCTAAAATTAAAACCTAATATCCTTGAAAAATTATTTCAATTTCCTGATATATTAAAAAATGTTAAAGAAATTCAAAAAAAATTTGGATTATTAAACTATATATTCGATTAAGGATTCTTGAAAGATTTGGCCAAAGCACGAAAACAATTATAACTTAAGTGTAATACAAAAAATCAATGGTCATGGACTGAAGAAAACACCCAACCTGTTAAGGCATTAAAAATTCTTTGTAAAAAACTACCAGCATTATATAACTATAATGCTAAAGATAAATTAATTGTACAAATTGATGTAAGTATAGACACATGGGCAGGCTGCCTTTTGATATAACCACCCAATTCAAGGAAACATCTTTTATGTAAATATATCAATGGGACTTTTACTCCCACTGAAAGTAAATATCCTATTCATGAGAAGGAAACACTTGCATGTATCAAAACTTTACAAAAATGGAGAGTTAATATATTACCTATTGAATTTCAAGTACAAACTTATTCAAAGTATTTATGAGTATTTACAAAATATAATATTAAAGCCAATCATATTCGAGGCAAGTTGATTAGATGGCAGCTTGAATTAAATCTATAACATCCCACTACCATGGGGTACATACCCAAACATTCAGGAACATTCAAGTACATATCCTATGATAATGGCATGTTAGAGCAAAAACAAATCCAACTTACACATGGCATCAACTAACATCATTTGAAAGTCAGCAAATTTTTAAATCATTCACTGCATTTATCCACAAAATTTACACTGTTTCCTTAAGACAAATATTTACATAGCCTCATACAGGTTCTAACAAAAACTACAAAATACAAGACACAACACTTTTGGGGCCAACTGACAGACCTCTGAGCCATAACCAAATCCAAAGGGGTCCTTTAGTCCTGTCTAAAGAAACTAGGTATCCTGTCTCGTACCTGAAAAGCCACGTTGCAATTTTTCTGAGTTTTGCGAACTCAATGAATGAATCATCATTGATGATTTCACCGGATCACATACACATAATACACATTTCACAGAACTCGTTCAGATCATAAACACATTCCAGTTGTTCACACAACATGGTATATCATAAGATCACACAGTTCACATTACTAAGTATAGAAAATAAATCACATTAATTTATCACTCATTCAGCTTTGCAAACCATCCAATAAATTTCAATCTTATAATGTTATATGCATGAGACTCATATTCTTTTTTATTGTTGTGACCGAGTGCCTATCACAAACTTATACAAATACCGGCTTATAGGGCTCAGTCGAACAGAATCATGGAGCATAGCTCTACGTGCAAAATCAGAAATCACGGAGCAAAGCTCTACATGGAAGCGCTTCATACTGGCAACTCATGTCACAACACCTTTATCTAAGCATGCATTTTATGAAATGCAACAATTTCTGAATATCTCATATATCACAATCTTATACAAATGCTCAGACAAGATTTCACAATCATCAGACCTAAGTTCGGCATTCAACTTTCGTTAAGAATCAAATGTCAAATTTATAACAATTCAAAACACTCCCAATACATGCCCAACTATTAAACTCATTGGACCTCAGGTCCGGAATCCAAAAACAACTCACAAACAGTTCAATAATAATGGAAGTGTAATAAATCAAATTAAATTCAAATCAAATCAATCCTAGGAAATCATCTAGGTTGACTCACAGTACGCTTTAAGAAGCTATTGTATAGATGGTCCGACAATGTCCGACTAGCGTCCGATGTGCTCCTCTAAAACATACTCAATACATTCACAAATATCACATTTTTGCACAAATGTACAAGTATTCTTTTATACACATCAATGTATAGAAAGTATGCACAATGCACGTTCAATGACAATTCCAATTATCTTATTGTAATTTTCATCATCAAATCGATCAGATATCAAGCCCTCATTAATATCATTTGGTACTTATAATTTAGGTGAAAATAAAACAATATGAAATCAATTACATAACTTAATTGACCACTTCAGATTTTCTACCCACATGATTTCGGGTCAACTTTGCATAATTAATCTGATAGGGTAGATGACAAAATTAGGCAACACTTCCTTCTGGAAAGTTGTTCTAAAGTGTCTTAAGTTTCTAAAGACTCCAAGATCATCCAATTTGATTCCATATTCAATAAGTTATGCACAAAATACCATAGACTGTGCACATTTGAACTTTTGGCTAGTACATGATCATTCCCTCTAATTGTACAGCTCATATTTTTCAGCTCAGATATCCAAAAATTACAAACTTTATACCAATTTAAAGCCAAGAGAATAAGCTACAATTTGGTGAAGACACCTCATCCTAATTCGGCCCACATCAATACAGTTTATTCAATAACCACAGGATATGATTTCTGTCCCTGGTAATGCTACATACTAAGCTAAAAATCAGTTTCATGCCAATTTTTGAAGTTATAGAGACAGAATTAAAATTCGACTTCTTCTCAAATGTTGTAGACTTATGTTTCTAGTTTAATATGAATTAAAAATTAACTCATTCAGAAATCTACAGCTCAAGTTATAATTAGAAAACTGAAGCATGATCATGAAAATTTTCCAATTCATAACATTCCACTAGATTTCCACACTTTCATCCTACTAATATCTTCGAAATCAATTCAGATAACTGTAAATTTTTGTGGAGAGAAAGAAAAATGTCTTAGGAATCCATTAGTTCAAATTTCAAGTCATTTGGAGTTTGGAAGAAAAAGTTATAGCCAAAAGACTCAAGGCTATTCAATGAAATACTCTGTTCATAAACTTATACAAGCAATTACCACCCTTTTATTGTGGAATCACGTTTTTGCACGTAATTCTCCACATTTTTGCAGCAACACTCCTCCATCTTCTTCCTCTCTTCTATTTAATTCCTAATCACAAATTTATACCCTTACATTTACTACTTCATTTTTACACCCATGCAACTTATCTTATGCTAAAACAATTCAAAATGAAACATTAGTTACAATGCCAAAACCAAAAAAATTTTCAATACTATTCATCATCTTCTTCACTGAACTGCACTTCTTCTCTTTTTCTTTTTTTCTTTTTTGTTATGTTTCTTACTTCTAAACCATCCATTCTACATTTCCATATATGGAAATATCTTGACAACAAGTTAGACTCAAATTACACTTCAAACATTTAACATCCGAAGTTTCATAAATTTCCTCTCTCTCTCTATTGCATTTTTCCAACTTCTGCATTGTTTTTCTAGCTCCAGAATTCACTTCATCACTATCTTAAAGCCTATTATTCCTCAAACATGCAAAAATAACATATCCATATTCTTTCATTTAATTCTTTCATCACCACCGAAAGTACATTTCTTAACCACACATACATATATTTCTTTACACAGTAAAACATCATTAAATCACTTACTTGATTTGTTGTTCCCAGCAGTAAAGATAACTCAATGAGAACAGCTCACTATTCAGCGATGAATAATACAAGGCTCTCTCTACTGTATGCTTTCGATGAATACCAGGAGCTACAGTGATTTGTTTTTTTAATCCCAGCATAAGCCACTTGTATTCTTGTATGACTTACACTTATCACACTATAATTAAGCCATTTGTCAAATACTACTTAACCATTTGTCATCTACCTCTTATTGCCATGTGTCACTCTATCATTGGTCCATAATACCCCAAATTTTACGAAAATTTCTAAAATTCACTAAAAATTCTGAAATAATAACATGACTCTTTAAATAAAATTTCAGCTCAAAAATAATTTACCAAAAATTTCAAAATATCCAAAATATACCAAAATTGTCAAATCACAATTAATACACTCTAATTTAATCCACAATTTTCACTTATAAATCAAATTTACCCGGAAATGTCAATGAATGCATGTACAATCATATGAATGTGCAAAATAAATATGCATGTCACTATTAATTATGCATGATGTGCATTTTCCTAATTTCTTAGAAATTTCTCATAATTCACAATTACAGCCCCAACATGGGTAATGGGATGTTACAACTCTCCCCTCCTAACAAAAATTTCGTCCTTGAAATTCTTACTTGAATGATCAAATAGGTAGGGGTACTGATTTCTCATGTGCTCCTCTATTTCCCATGTGGCTTCTTCACTTGAATGATTCTTCTAAGGGACTTTCACCATCGGAATCACCCGGTGCCTCAGTTGCTTATTCTCGTAATCAATTATCCTCACAAGTTCCTCAACATAGCTTAGATTACTAGAGACTTCAATCTCCTGAGTCAGTATCACATGAGTTGGATTCGACCGATATCACCTAAGCATGCTTACATGAAACACATTATGTATTTGAGCCATTTCCGAAGGTAAGGCTAACTTATAAGCCAATGGTCCGATACTCTCATGAATACTCTGTCACCAACCTGATACTCCATATCTCTCTTGTGCTGATCCACATAGCTTTTTTGTCTATCTTGTGCCATTTTAATTCTGCTGCGGATCAATTTTACCTTATCAACAGTGTTTTGAATCAACTCTGGGCCTTCAACAATTCTTAGACCCTTTTCATCCCAATATAAAGGCGAACGACACTTCCTGCTGTACAACGCCTCATGTGGAGCCATTCCAATACTACTATGATAATGATTATTGTAGATGAATTCAATCAAAGTTATATATTTATCCCATGCTTCTTGAAACTCTAGAACACAAGCTCTGAGCATATCCTCAACAATCTTGATCGTTCTCTCACTCTGACCATCTGTCTAAAGATGAAAGGTCGTATTGAAATTCAGTTTGGTACCCAAAGCTGTCTGTAAACTACCTCAAAATCTCGACATAAATCTAGGATCCCTGTTCGAAACTATGGACACTGGAACCCTATATAACCTCACAACCTCATTCACATATTACTGAGCTAACTGATCTAGTGAAAAATTTTCTCTCACTGGCAAGAAATGAACTGATTTGGTTAGTTTATCCACAATGACCCCAATGATATCATGTTGCGTCGAAGTCCTTGGAAAACTCATAATAAAATCCTTCGTGATTCGTTCCCATTTCTACTCTGGAATAGGTAACGAATGTAATTTCCCAGCTGGAGCTTGATGCTCAGCCTTAACCTATTAGCAAGCTATACACTTAGAAACAAATTTTGCTACTTGCTTTTTCACGCCAGGCCACCAGTAATGTTGTTTCAGTATGTTATACATCATGGTAGTACCAGGATGCATAACATAAGCTGCTAAATGTGCTTCCTATAAAATCTCTTTCCTCAAATTATCAACGTTGGGCACACATAGTCTTCGTTTTAACCTCAAAGTATCATCTCTCACTTCAAACTCAGAATCTGGATTCACTTTCAACTTCTCAATTAACTTCACTAAATATGGATCTCTAATCTGAGCCTCTTTAATTCATTCAACCAAGACAGGTCTCAACTTCAAGGTAGCTATCAATGTATCATTTTGCTCTAAATTTAATTCAACATTCAATGCTCTTAACTAAACTAGACTCGGTAACCTCGATAACTGTACATGTGCCATATTGCTATTAGACTTCCTATTCAATGCATCAGCTACAACATTAGCTTTGCCAGGATGATACTCAATTGTATAATCATAATCTTTTAACACTTCTATCCACCTCCTCTGTCTCATATTTAACTCTTTCTGGCTCAACAGATATATCAAACTTTTATGGTTAGTAAATACCTGAAAGGTTTCACCATACAGGTAATATCTCCAGGTCTTCAGGACAAACACTACTGTAGTAAGTTCCAGATCACGAACTGGGTAATTAAATTCATGAGACCTCAACTGTCTCGATGCATATGCTATTACTTCACCATGCTTCATTAGTACACATCCTAAACCCTGATGCAACGCATCACTGTACACAACATAATCACCCGAACCCGATAGGATATCTAACATAGGTGCTGAAGTTAACCGATGCTTTAGCTCCTTAAAACTCCTCTGACAATCATCACTCCATCTGAAAGCCACATTCTTTCTCAGAAGTTTTGTCAAAAGGGCTGAGATCAGTGAAAACTCCTCAACAAACCTTTTGTAATACCCAGCTAATTCAAGGAAACTCTGGATCTCAGACACATTCTTCGGAGCCTCCCACTTCATTACTGCTTCTATCTTTTTTTGGTCCACCTGAATGCCTTGTCCAGACACTATGTGACCCAATAATATTACTTGATCAAGCCAAAACTCGCACTTACTAAACTTGACATAAAGCTGTTTCTCCCTCATCAACTGAAGAACCAATCTCAGATGTGCAACATGATCTTCTTTACACTTTGAATACACCAAAATGTCATCAATAAAAACAATTACAAACTGATCTAAATAAGGTTGAACTACCTTATTCATCAAAGCCATAAAAGCTACCGAAGCATTCGTCGATCCAAATGGCATTACCAAAAACTCGAAGTGCCCATATTTGGTTCTAAATGTACTCTTGGGAACATCTGCCTTAGCTATCTTTAGTTGGTAATATCCCAATCTCAAGTCTAACTTTGTGAACACCTGAGCTCCTTGTAACTAATCAAACAAATCATCAATCCTCGGCAATGGATATTTATTCTTAACTGTTATCTAATTCAACTACCGGTAATCAATGCACAATCTCATAGTTCCATCCTTTTTCTTTACAAACAATACTAGAGCTCCCCAAGGTGACATACTAGGCCTGATGAAACCCTTATCTAACAACTCTTGCAATTGGGTTTTCAGTTCCTTCAGTTCATCAGGTGCCATCCTATATGGAGGAATTGATATAGGAGCGGTACCTGGAACAATATCAATAGTGAACTCCGTCTCCCTTTCTGGGTGTAATCCCTGTAGTTCAGCCGGAAACACTTTCCTAACAACTGGAATGTCCTGAATGGTTTGTTCATTCCAATTATCCACCATGTGGGCCAGATAAGCCTCACATCCACCTCGGATCAATCTCAAAGCACTCAAAAATGAAATTAGTTGGGCTGGCATTACCTGACTAACTCCTCGAAACACCACTCTCTACTGATTAGGGGATTCAAGCACTACCTCCTTAGTATAACAATTCATCACTGCCCTATGAGCAGTGAGCCAGTCCATGCCTAAGATGAGGTCTATCTCTCTTAGTTGCAATATAATCAAATCAGCTTCTAATTCTGCCTGATCAATCCAAACTATACACCTCTTACATACGTCACCAATCACTATTGTGCTACCCACTGAAGTACTCACTACTAATCCACATTTCAGTGTCTCACGCTCACAATGCAATCTAGATGCCAGATGCGGTGTGATGAATGAATGTGTAGATCCTAGATCTACCAGTGCATATACTTCAAAATTAAAAACATTCAACATACCTCCTACCATATTTGGAGAGTTCTGTGCCTCCTTCTTGGTAATGACATAGACCCTAGCCTAAGATTGCAGCTGGTTGCTTCGCACCTCAGTCCTGACACTGGGCCCTGTTGACTGAGTCTTACCTCTACCTCTGCCTCTCTGTGCAGGTCTGCCAGCTCTACTCTGCTGAACTGTAGTCTCAGTCATAGTTCCTCCCTTAGCTCCAAACTGTGTTTCTAACATCTCAGGGCAATCTCTGATCATATGGTCTAACGAGCCACAACGGAAACAAACTCCAGTTTCTCTCCAACATTCACCACCATGTTTTTTACCATAGTTCTCACACTCAAGCAGCTGTTGAGACTGGTTGGAAGACACTTGTCGTCTACCTCTCCCAGATTGGACAAATCCACCTCTAGATCGGGATCCAGATTATCTTGATCTAGACTAGAATCGAGACGATCTGTTCTGGCGCTTTCTGAAGCTTCTGCTAGAATCAGCCTGAGATTCATCCTGCCTCTTTCCTTTACCCTCTTGCCTGTGCTCTCTCTGACCATCCTTCAATAACTGTTCAATTCTGATTGAGGCCGCTCGGAGTTCTATAAAACTGCTCAAAATAAAAATGACAAGCCTCGTTCTGATCTCTATATTCAAACCATCCTCAAATTGTTTGCATTTATCTTCTTCAGTTAGAATCAATGCAGTTGCGTACCCCATGAGCTCATTGAATTTTATTTCATACTCCGCTACTGAGAGTCTTCCTTGCTTCAGATCCATAAACTCTTTCATTTTCCTACCCATATAAATCTTCGACATGTATTTCTCTCGAAACACCCTCAGAAAATCCTCCTAGGTCAAGCTACAAGGTCTAGTGGTGCTGCCCAGAACAGTTTTGCACCATTGATATGCAAGACCTTGCAATAGTGAGACTGCATAATCTAATCTCTCCTCTGCTTCACAATCCATCTGATCGAACACTCTTTCGGTTCTCTCTAACCACCCTTCTGCTTCAGCTGGGTCTGTACTTCCATAGAAGTTTACAGCCCCTTGCTTTCTCAGCTTATCATATCTTCTTTCTCACCTCACGGGAATTCTTGGAGGCATCTGAGCAAACTCAGGTACAGGAGACTCTAAATTGACTCCTACAGACTCCATGTCAGCTAACTCTCCAATTTGATCTCCTATGGAAGTTGAGCTATAACAAACAAAAGTTGTGACCACTATTGGAATATCTCACTAATTATCATATCTCAACTCATATTTGTCCCTAAAGATGCCAAACCATGCTCTAATACCAAAAATGCAACATCCCACTACCATAGGGTACATACCCAAACATTCAGGAACATTCAAGTACATATCCTATGATAATGGCATGTTAGAGTAAAAACAAATCCAACTTACACATGACATCAACTAACATCATTTGAAAGCCAGCAATTTTTAAATCATTCATTGCATTTATCCACAAAATTTACATTGTTTCCTTAAGACAAAGATTTACATAGCCTCGTACAGGTTCTAACAAAAACTACGAAATGCAAGACACAACACTTTTGGGGCCAACTGACAGACCTCTGATCCATAACAAAATACAAAGGGGTCCTTTAGTCCTATCTAAAGAAACTAGATCTCCTGTCTCGTACATGAAAAGCCACGTTGCAATTTTTATGAGTTTTGCAAACTCAATGAGTGAATCATCATTGATGATTTCACCGGATCATATACATATAATACACATTTCACAGACACTCATTCAGATCATAAACACATTCCAGATGTTCACACAACATGGTATATCATAAGATCACACAGTTCACATTACTAAGTATAACAAATAAATCACATCAATTTATCACTCATTTAGCTTTGCAAACCATCCAATAAATTTCAATCTTATAATGTTATATGCACGAGACTCACATTCTTTCTTATTGTTGTGACCGAGTGCCTATCACAAACTTATACAAATACCGGCCCATAAGGCTTAGTCGAACAGAATCACGGAGCCTAGCTCTACGTGAAAAATCGGAAATCACAGAGCAAAGCTCTACGTGGAAGCGCTTCATACTAGCAACTCATGTCACAACGCCTTTATCTAAGAATGCATTTTATGAAATGCGACAATTTTTGAATATCTCATATATCACAATCTTATACAAATGCTCAGATAAGATTTCACAATCATCAGACCTAAGTCCGACATTCAACTTTCGTTGAGAATCAAATGTCAAATTCATAACAATTCAAAACACTCCCAATACATGCCCAACTATTAAACTCCTCGGACTTCAGGTCCGGAATCCAGAAATAACTCACAAACAGTTCAATAATAATGGAAGTGTAATAAATCAAATTAAATTCAAATCAAATCAATCCTAGGAAATCATCTAGGTTGACTCACAGTACACTCCAATAAGCTACTGCCTGGATGGTCTGGCAATGTTCGACTGACGTCTGATGTGCTCCTCTAAAACATACACAACACATTCACAAATATCACATTTTTGCACAAATGTACAAGTGTTCTTTTATGCACATCAATGTATAGAAAGTATGCACAATGCATGTTCAATGACAATTCAGGGTATCTTATTGTAATTTTCATCATCAAATTGATCAGATATCAAGCCCTCATTAATATCATTTGGTACTTATAATTTGGGCCAAAATAAAACATTGTGAAATCAATTCCATAACTTAATTGACCACTTTAGATTTTCTACCCTCATGATTTCGGGTCAATTTTGCATAATTAATCTGATAGGGTAAATGAAAAAATTAGGCAATATTTCCTTCTAGAAATTTGTTCTAAATGTCTTAAGTTTCTAACGACTCCAAGATCATCCAATTTGATTTAGTATTCAATGAGTTATGCACAAAATACCACAGACTATGCACATTTGAACTTTTGGCTAGTACATGATCATTCCCTATAATTGTACAACTCATATTTTTCAGCTCAGATATCCAAAAATTACAAACGTTATGCTAATTTAAAGCTAAGAGAATAAGCTACAACTTTGGTGAAGACATCTCAACCTAATTCGGCCCACATCAATACAGTTTATTCAATAACCACAAGATATGATTTTTGTCCCTGGTAATGTTACAGCCTAAGATAAAACTTAGTTTCATGGCAATTTTGAAAGTTATAGAGACATAATTAAAATTTGACTTCTTGACAAAAGTTGTATAATTATGTCTCTAGTTTAACATGAATTAAAAATCAACTCATTAAGAAATCTACAACTCAAGTTATAATTAGAAAATCGAAGCATGATCATGAAAATTTTCCAATTCATAACATTCCAGCAGACTTCCACACTTTCATCCTATTAATCACTTTCAAATCATTTCAGATAACTCTAAATTTTTATGGATAGAAAGAAAAATGTCTTAGAAATCCATTGGTCTAAGTTTCAAGTCATTTGGAGTTTGGAAGAAAAAGTTATAGCCAAAAGACTCAAGGTTGTTCAATGAAATACTCTGTTCATAAACTTATACAAGCACCTACCACCCTTTTACTGTAGAATCACGTTTTTGCACATAATTCTCCACTTTTTTGCAGCAACACTCCTCCATCTTCTTCCTCTCTTCTACCTAATTCCTCATCAAAAATTTATACCCTTACATTTACTCCTTCATTTTTACACCCATGCAACTTATCTTATGCTAAAACAACTCAAAATGAAACATTAGTTACAATGCCAAAACTTGAAAATTTTTTAGTACTATTCATCATCTTCTTCACCGAACTGCACTTCTTCTCTTTTTCTTTTTTTCTTTTTTGTTTAAGTTTCTTACTTCTTAACCATCCATTCTACATTTCCATATCTAGAAAAATCTTGGCAATAAGTTAGACTCAAATTACACTTTAAACATTTAACATTCGAAGTTTCATAATTTCCTCTCTCTCTCTACTACATTTTTCCAACTTCTGCATTTTTTTCTTCTAGCTCCAAAACTCACTTCGTCACTATCTTAAAACCCATTGTTCCTCAAACATGTAAAAACAACATATCCATATTCTTTCATTTAATTCTTTCATCACCGCCGAAAGTACATTTCTTAACCACATATGCATATATTTCTTTACATAGTAAAACATCATTAAATCACTCACTTGATTTAGCTATTCCCAACAGTTAAGATAACTCAATGAGAATAGTTCACTATTTAGTGATGAATAATACAAGGCTCTCTTTGCTGTATGCTGCTGTATGCTTTCGATGAATAATAGGAGCTACAATGATTTTTTTTTAATCCCATCATAAGCCACGTATAGTCTTCCATAACTTACACTTATCACACTATAATTAAGCCATTTGTCAAATACTACTTAACCATTTGTCATCTACCTCTTATTACTGTGTGTCACTCTATCATTGGTCCACGAATTTTACGAAAATTTCTAAAATTTACCAAAAATTCTGAAATAATAATATGACTCTCTAAATAAATTTTCAGCTCAAAAATAATTCACCAAAAATTTCAAAATATACCAAATTTGCCAAATCACAATCATTACACTCCAATTTAATCCACAATTTCCACTTATAAATCAAATTTACCCCGAAATGTCAATGAATGCATGTACAATCATATGAATGTGCAAAATAAATGTGTATATCACTATTAATTATGCATGATGTGCATTTTCCTAATTTCTCATAAATTTCTCATAATTCACAATTATAGCCCCAACATGGGTAAGGGGATGTTACAAAATCAGTATACATTTTATATTAAGGGCGGTTGGTTAACATGGAAAACATGGTAATAGAAATGAGAATAAATATAGTGAAGAATGGGAATGGATATTATCATTATGATTATGATGGTTAGTTAAGAGGAAGGAATGATTACAATTTCAAATTTTATTTCTAGTTTTTCTACTCCATTTCAATCAACTTATTCATCATAAATTTCATAGTACCCTTAAACATACAAGTTTACTCAAAAATCTCATAATCATCAAAAACCAAAATTAATTATTCACTCTTCATCAACTTACTACATTCACTACCTAAATCTTGTATATTATTTCAAATTCAAGAATTTTTCCTTTTCTTTGCACATGAATAAATCACCACGAATTCCTCATTTAATTTCATCTAATAATTCTAACTTCCAAGAAAAGTTCAGGGTCCAACACTAAAGTTGGTGGAGAAGGCATTAACCCTAGGGTCGGATCCCGTTGTCCTGCTGCACTATAGAGGGGGAATTTGTGACTTAGGGTAATGGTTTCACTGTGCCTTGAATTTATATAAGGTTTTCTAATTTACTTTATCGCTATTTCGCTTACAATCTAAGTCAAAAATTGTCACATTCTTGTTGTTGTTTGTGTATTACGACATGCGTCAGAAATTGTTTTGTTCTTCTTGCCGTGTGTTTATTTTGATATAAGTCGAAAAATTATTCTGGTCTTCGTGCTGATTATTTATTTCAGTGTAATTCGTCTCTTTTCTAGATTCAATATGTCGACTGTGTATGAATATGTGCACACCAATTCTACTGTTCCTCACGTAGGTTTTGCCTCTCTCACCATGGCCCTGAAAATTATACCTAGCCTTACTATATTAGAGCCTCTAGATGGGAGAAACTGCAAAAGATGGTATGAGAAAATTCTATTTTACTTTC
The DNA here is from genome assembly GCA_025629825.1 of Erythroxylum guanchezii. Classification (NCBI taxonomy): domain Eukaryota; kingdom Viridiplantae; phylum Streptophyta; class Magnoliopsida; order Malpighiales; family Erythroxylaceae; genus Erythroxylum; species Erythroxylum guanchezii. Next base: position 721 of record JAOTAX010124785.1, on the reverse strand, counting down.
AGAATACAAAATTGATTATTTGTTGTTTCAAGATATTCCTAGTGACAATACCAACCTAAGATAACTAAGGACAATCATACTGTTAGGGGAGTATTGCTCAACCATATGATAAATTCATTATTTGATATCTATTACAAGTACAAAATTGCCAAGAAAATTTGGAATGCCTTAGAAGTTAAATATGAGACTGATAATATGCTATTGTTTGGTGGTTAAAGTTTACTATTGATGATGGTAAGCCTATTATGGACCAATTACATGAGTATGAAAACCTAGTTGCTGAAATCCTTGCGAAGGGTATGAACATGTATTAGTTGTTTCAAGCCAATGCCCTTATTGAGAAGCTGCCTACCTCATAGAATAAGTATAAAAACCAGTTAAGACAAAAGAAGAAAGACATAAAGCTACAGGAGTTGATAGGGCATATAAAGATTGAGGAAGCCAACCATATACAAAACAAGGACAAATCACTTACCCCTGCTGTTGGTTCCCGTTTTCGGAACCCAACCTATCAATATCATAAATAACTTAATTTCTCAAATTGAGCTTAGGAAACATCAATTCCTCTCATACTCAAGCTATTTGAATTTCCAATTTTGAAAATCCCCCATTTTCAAAATTGACCTAAACCCCCAAATTCCAATTTTTCAAATTAAACTTCACCTAAAGCATAAACATCAAAATTGACTTCATATATCTCAAATTCACCATTAATCCAAGC
>JAOTAX010124740.1:0-20352 GCA_025629825.1 Erythroxylum guanchezii | reverse complement strand
TGATTTTGATCATGTTATGCCTTGAAATATGTCATGACATTTTTGTATAAATGAAAAGAAAGGAAGGAGCATAAAAATTATGAAAGTTGATAAAATGATTTTGAGCTTGATTACATGCTTCTATTTGGGCGAGAGTGGAACCATTCTATTTGTCATGTGCAAGTTGACAAAAGCCTTCTCCTGGCTGCCCGCTTGTGACATATGAGCTTCGAAATTGAACTCATTTTGTTTATGAGGTAAACTTCAATTTCTCCATTCTGTTTCCATGAAACCTCGAGCCAATTGATTGTGCATTGCATATTCGATGTGTCAAGTATAATGTATAATTGAGTGTCATGTTTTGATGGATGTTCTATTTGATGACATTTTTGAATTATGAACTTTGTGAGAATTGCTAGATTAGTTGGGACATATATATATACTTTGATATACATATATATGTGTGTGCTTGAATTGTATGGCTTGTTGCCAATGGCTATAGATATATATAAGTCACTAAGCTTCACAACTCACCCTATTACCTTCCACTCTACAGGTGAAGAAAAAGCAGAACAATATTGATCCTTGCAAAGTTTGACAAACACCAAGAATAGAGACTTTTGTAATTAAGTTAGTTCAGAAACTTTTGGTATTTAGAAATCATATTAAGCACAAGCATGCAATTGTATTTTGTATTTTGTATCTTGTAATAAGCCAAAGGGGTGGTTTTTTTTGAAGTGTAAAGATATTATGAAAACAAACATTTTATTATGTAATGGGCTTAAGTGATTACTGAAAATCTGATGTCTTCAATAAAGTTTACATCTTTTGTGACTGAATTGGTTTTAAATAAATTGGGCCGTTTGATTATCAATTTCTGCATATGCGTTTATTGTAAAAAAAATATATTTGCAATAAGTTTCGACCGTCTTATGACTCCAAATGTTGGGCTCCAGAAGCGGGGTCCATCAATACTAGTAGAATTCAAATTCAAATGGATATCAGGTATATGTCTAATATTCTTCAAAAGGAACTTTAAGCCATTTTTGGTCTTTAATATAACAGTCCTTATACCAACAACCTTTGATAGACCACTATAACCCATCTTCAAAACTCCATATTCACTTGAAGAGTAATAAGTGAAGAAATCCTTCTTTGATGTCACACAAAGTAAGCACCACTATCAATAACCCAAATTGACTCATCATAAGTAACAATAATTATATCTTCACTATGCATAGACACAAGATCCTTTGTAGTACTAGTGGCAACATGATCTTCACTTTTTGTCTTTCTTCTCTTTCTTCTCTTTATTGGCCTTGTTATCCCTTTTAAGATTTCGTTTTTGTCACATTTATAACATTCAAGATCATTTTACTTTGACTTTGATTTGCTTATATTCTTACTTTTGGCTTTATCATTTTACCCCTAACCTCTTTCTTTACTTCTCTCCCTATTTTCAGTAACCAAAACCTTAGAATGATAATTAGATCCCTCTTGATTTTTCTATCTTACTCCATTCAAAATAGAAGATTATACATAATCCATGGTCATTATACTACTAGGAGTAGAACTCGTTAAGGTTTCTTGAAGATTCTCCTAAGAATTAGGTAAATTATTCAACATCCAAAGTCAAAAAGTATCATCTTCAAATCTTACACCCATGCCAAATAATTGATTATAGCACCATTGAAATTCATTCAAGTTATTAGAAATGGAACTACCTTCCTTGTACCTCAAATTTATAGCTTGCTTAAGTAAAAACAATATATTCTTACCTATCTTCAATGCATATAAAAATTCAAACTTGTCTTACAAATTCCTAGCATATGAATCATATGAGATGTGATTCAAAATATTTTCATTTACCCATTGTCTAATAACACCATAAACCATCTCATACTGTAATGGCCATTCTTTATCACTTTTAGACTTAGAACTTTTTAGTGGCAAATATTGGTAGATCCATCTTTTTCACAAACAATAAAACTTTTATCTTTCTTTTTCACTTATGATAATTTGTGCCACTCAAATTGATCATTCTACTATAATCAGGCTCCATTTTACAATCAGGCTAAACCCACAAAAAATGAACGAAAGCTCTTATACTACTTATTGGAAAAGGAGAACATATAACTTAACAAAAGCAACAATAACACAATGTGATGAGAAAAATAAAACCTTTTCCATTTGAATTAAACTATGAGAAGCAAACATGAATGCTCAAAATCAAATAGGAAAACATCAAATTATTAACATGGAAAACCTTCTAAATATGAGAAGTAAAAACTACAAAATCTAGTCTAGAAGATGATTCCCTAAATCAACGAGTACATTAGAATGAGTTCTCCAATAGTTAAGAACTCACAATAAAGAATAATCATCAACAAGAGAGGTAATCACTAATTAATAAGAGTGGTAGTCAACAATGTGTATATTAAAATCCAAATATACTGTAAAGACTCCTTTCTATACTACAACAGTTCCTTCCCAATATCATGACAATTCTTCTCCAATACCATGACAATTCCTCTCCTGTATTGTCAACTTTAACAATTTATACAAAACTCCTCGCTCACACAAAAGGAGAAAATGAGAGCAAGAATTCAGAAAAATGAAGAGAACAATTATCCTAAATCCAAAAAAATGAAGGAGATGAAGTGACCACACTAGCCACACATCAAGCACAAAAATAACTATGAAAAGGTGAATATATCCACAGTCATGCTTAATTGTGAAGAAGACTGATTAAAAATTCTTACCTAGATTGATATTATTCTTCATGCTTTGTTCCCGCGAGTTCCTCAAATTGAATTTTAGTTCTAATAAATATGGAACTTGGGTTAAAGGAAGCAAGAAGACGTAGACCTATGCATTCAAAATACAGTCTACTTACCTTTGGCTACTGAAGACGCACAGAGAGGACGATCTCCTTGGAGATCTTCAAAATGCCTGACCCTAATTAGGTAAAATACAAAGAAGTGGTCCTTAGCTGGGGAATATTTTACCTCTTTAACAAAACATTATCGATTTAGTGGTTTTACCTTGGAATGTTGTCATATCTTTCTATCTTGAGGTTGCAGTTGTTTCTTGCAACATGTCGTCTATTTTTGGTTTTCTCTTGATGTAGGAGAGTTTTAACTACTCTTCAAACGTTATTATTCTCTTTTATTATTATCAATCAATTTTTAATTTTAAAAAACTAGCAACAAAAATAGACCAAGTTTGTAGAAAAAAGATGATCCCAACCCACAAACGACTAAAAAACTTAAAGGAGGGAAAGTGAGGAATATGGATAGTTACAATACTTGCCATATGCCCAAAATATAAAGAGTCAACACTGTTTCATGAAAATTATAGCTTTCCACATAAAATGCATAGGATAACAAATTAAACACTGCATAACATTTTACCAAACTTTTGAAAAATTTTAATTTAGTGACTGACCTTTTAAAACTTGTATAAGTTAGGAAAAAGTTAACTTTGTTGATGTGACGTGTCGACCAAATATCATGTGGATGCCCATCTATTAGCTATATTAGTAAAAGTAATGTTTTGACTGTACGAAATTCGAAAGGTTGGTTACTAAATTTAAACTTTAGAAAATTTGACATTAAATTGAAAAAAATTCCAAAGGGTTAAACACTTTTGAATATTTTACTTCTAAAATGCACATCCTAGTCTTCTTTTAATTATGATGGAGTCTACTTAAGGAGAGCCTATAACAATATATTCATTATTGTAGTTTGTTCATTGCAAATTTGTGTGTAAATATACGATCATTTTCCTCTTTTCCCTTATTAATCCAATAATTTTTAATTAACCAAGTTAGTTTAGTAGTCCGATCCGATTCTAGTTAAGACAATAATTAAGACTCATAAAGAAAATATCAACATTTTAAAATTAAAAATATATTTGAAAAGAATAAATACAATAGATTTATAAAATAAAAGATGTGGATCTGAAATTTTATCTTGATATGCAAGTCGTTGAAGAAATGAATAAATGCTAAATTAAAACTGAAATAAAGACTTATTGTTGATAAATATTTACCCTCAGAAGATAAAAAGACTAGGGCATGGAGACGAGAGGAAAGAAAAGGAGGACATCATTTGCAATTGAATTATATGCATTCTTAGGACTACTAGAGTATTGGCGCAATTCATAATCAATCATCCTATCGTAAAGTACCTCTGAACCAAGATGTCCATTTACAAGTAGCCGAGTTTGTAGGAATCATTTCGCTTTCAAAGGATTAGATTCTTCAACATGATCAAATTAAATTAGCAAAAAGGAAGGCAAACATGCTTCAGATAATGCACCATTCTTATCCAAATTTAATCCATAGCTTATTGCGGCTTTTGTATACAATATTCTTTCTTAAGTTGGAATAAGTATCCTTTAACCTTGTAAAAAAATCTGGAGCGTACAAAAATAGTACCAAGCAAAGACGTTATGCTCTCGATCCTAAAGCAACATGTTATTCCATGGAAAATATTGAACATCAAAAGGCTCATCGTTGCTCGGCTGAAAGGGATTGGAATGTAATTCTCCAATCTGGTGGTATACGCTAAATGAAAATTAGTAGAAACTCTTACCACCTTCTCTGTTGATGGTGAATTAGACACATATTGTACGTGGTGTTTTTGGCATATTCCAATTAAAATTAGTAGAAACTCTACCGCATTCTCTATTGATGGTGAATTAGACACATATTGTACGTGGTGTTTTTGGCATATTCCAATCAAAATTAGTAGAAACTCTTACCACCTTCTTTATTGATGTTGAATTAGGCACATATTGTATGTGGTGTTTTTGGCATATTCCAATTAAAATTAGTAGAAACTCTACAACCTTCTGTATTGACGGTGAATTAGACACATATTGTACGTGGTGTTTTCGGCATATTCCAATGTTCGGATCTGCCTTTTCCTTTCGATTTGTCAATTCCAATCCGTGCCATATTGCTTGCAAAATAAGAATATAATAGACAAAAAGGATGTAAGTGAGGTTGGCACTGCGAATTCAGGCATATTTGTTATCATTATAAGACTATGTTTTCCACTGGGGATACGACAACTGTCCTAAGATAGGTTTGGTTTATGTTTTTGATACCAGCCAGGATACGAGACAAAGCGGTTTTGGTTGGTGCTCATGATATTCTCAGCATTCTTAAATTATTTGTCTCGGAAGTTATCCAAAGCTGACAGACATCCAAAAAGTAATCATTAATATTATAAAAAATACATACTTATTTATTTTTGTACTGCCAGAACTATGCAAGTGAAATTATAGCACCTCAAAGAATGTGCTCAGCTCAAACAAAATGGATTGGAAATTCCTTCGACACGAGCAGATTACCTTTCCCAAGTTGCTTTAACAGGACCATCTTGGGTCCTGGGCTATAAACTTGGCCATATCCTTCTTATCGCTTTTCTTTCTCATCCGGACTGAATAAAATATCAAGTCAGGTCTTCCATTTTAACTGTATAAAGAACCTACTGGGTTACATCTAACCTTTTATTTATCTTTGCAACAAATTGGAGCAACCACAGCAAGAAGAAAGCACCTAGTCTGGTGGATTTGAGGCTCTCCTCGTTTCAATGCATTTTGAATCCAGTACAAAATTGCAATCCCTTTTATATGCTACATGATTCAGGGCAACTCCTATTAACTGAGAAATTCGGTCTCTGATATTCATTAATTAATGAAGTCTTACATACAAGTGGGGTGTTGAACCAAGGCAACACGATGGGTTTGTTTGCAAATTCCAGCTTTGCAATGACATAGAATGAGTTGAAGAGATAAATGATACGGAAACGATTCTCCCATAAACACGTGAAATGTGTCACTACAAGGATTAAGGTATCCCTATCAATGCCGAGGCCTCATCTTGCAGAATCTTCCACGCTGCGGCTACGTGTCTTTCTTCCGTCAGTGGTGCTCCTATTGCAAATCGTAATATATACTTGCCCGATAAAACCTGGATTAGTCGATTTTCACAGCGTTTCAGAAAATGACAAAACGAGTCAAGCAGGTACTGCATGTTGTTGTGATTTAACTCTTCATCTGGGAGTAACGTATAAAATACACTCTTACCGTATGAGATATAAAAGCTCTCCCAGTTGAGTTTACAGCATCTAACAGGTCATGATTTAGTTTGTTGCCTACGTCTTCATTATTGTCAGGAGGCAGAAGGCGAAAACAAACGAGAGAAAATATCCGAGGGCTAACAACCTGAAAACGTGAATGAGTGACATACTGAATCCCACTAATGACTGCATTAGATAATATATAATACACTGATTTCCTCTCTGCAATATAACAAGTTTGTGTCAACAAACTATACAACTTAGAAGTAACCATAGCAGCTACAAACTCCTACAAAAGGTATATGGAATTATAAAACTAAGAAGTGCACATCAGGCGCCACTAGTCATACATCCTTCAATTCAGATGAATAAGATTTTTACAGATTAAGGTGTTCCGAGAGTATAAATTCTTACATAAAGGCGGTACTTGTACATGTTTCGACTATACAATAAAGAAGATATCCGAATTAAACAAGATATCTCTTATATACTAATTGTATCCCTGAAGCCATACTGATTGTATTCCTCAATATATGCTGATTGTCTCCTTAAACCTATGCTAGTAAGTAATTAATGATACCTAATGGTTACTTATAGATATATTAAACTCAAGTTCATAAAGAGTTGCACGTATTAAGTTTGGAAACAAATTTCTAAAATCGTCGAGGTGAGTGTAATTTGGTAAAAATATCTACAATATGAGACTGTGATGAAATAGGGACAAAATGGATTGTTCCTTGAAGAACATGACACAATACAAGGTGATAGTCAATCTCAATGTATTTGATATGCTCATAGAAGACATCATTATGAACAATTTTATAGAATTGTGATTATCACAAAAGAGAAGAGTTGTAAAAGAAGAGGAGATACTCATAATTTGAAGCAATCAACATAGTTAGATGAGTTCAGAGGTAGTGTGAGTAAGAGTTCGATATTCCGTTTTTGTCCTAGAGTGAGAGAGTGATTGTTTGTTCCTTAATGCGTTATGAAATAAGAGATATATCAAGAAAGAAATAATAGCCACTAGTGGAGCGATGAAAAGTTGAGGTCTAGCCCAATCAAATATTAGAGTACGCTCAAAACTCTAGTATAGATAAATGGCAGGAGTGAAGATCAAGAAAGAAAGTACTTCTGATGTACTGAAGAATACAAAGAACCTAAAAAAAAGTGGGTGGTACAAGGTGTTGACATAAATTGACTAACAATGTGAACAATATGTAAAATATCTAGATAGGAGATGACGAGGTATATAAAACTGCTAACTAATTGACGATAAAAAGTACTATCATTGAGAAGAGTGCTATCAGTAGCAGAAAAATGAACAATGGTTTGAGTGGAGTGCTATTAGTTTAACATCAATGATACTAGCACGAGAGATGAGATTGGTGACATTTTGTTTGTGACAATAATAGCCAGATATATCTGATAAAACCTTAAGATCCAAAACTCTAATTACTTAAATACTTCATCTCAAACTATTAATGTATAAAATATTTGATAGTGGAGATCTCCTGAGTATCATCGCTAGTAATTATCATATCATCAACATAAAAGAGAATAAAAGTGTACACTTGATCTGTCTTGTGAAGGAATAAGACATGATCACAAGGGCTGGATTGAAAATAAAAAAAATCAATAGTGGAGCTAAGTTTAGCAGATTAGGCTTAAGGAATGTGTTTCAATTTATATAAGGCTTCGCGAAGATGATAAACTTTAATAAGTATAAGATCATAACTAGTTAGAGGTTGCATATATACACTTCTTTTGTAAGATTACTATTGGGGAATGCATTATTTACATCCATTTGGAATAACAACCAACTCTTGCTAGCAGCAACTATAATGAAATTGTGGACTAAGGTTAAATAGGTTACAAGAGTAAATGTCTCCTTATAATCAATTTCATACTCCTAGGTAAATCCTTTAGCAACAAGTCATGCTTTGTATTGCTTAATTAGTCCATCAACTCAAGTACTAATTTTATAGAATCATTTGCAACTAACAATAGAATTGTCTGAAGGTAAATCAAACATGTTCTAAGCATTTCATGCTAGTAAGTGTCTATAATTCTTTTGTCATTGCTTTCTGTCATAAAGGGTTAGAGCTTGTCTTGCAATAGGCGCAAGGTCAATATAAAGAGACATCAACAAAATAAATATGAAAATCTCGAAGACAAATAGAAGGGAGACACACAATATGAGAAATGGGTTAAGGACTAAGAGGTTCTAATGAGTGAGTAGAAATAGAAGGATCATTTGGCTGAAGTGATTGATCCACGACTGATGTAGATATAATGGGATCAAGTGTACAACTGCTTCGAATTGCTAGAATTGTTAGAAAATGATCATGCAAAAGAAATGTTTAGAAATAAGTATATGATGCGATAAAAAAATTAACGACTCTTAAATTTTGAAATAATTGAAAACATCTTATGCTCCTAAAAGGTCATATGCAAAAAGATACGAAGTCTTTGAAAAAAGTAATTCCAACACCTATCTCATACCTTAAGAAGCAACATAATTGTTCTCGTGGTTATAGTTTGGTGTATTTATGTAATTGGAAAAGAACAAAACAAGCACTAGTTAAGATTTTTAAAAGTTTGGTAGTCAGGCACACGATTATACAAGCGTTCATAAAGATAGATATTACCTACGGTAGAAATTTTTTTTGAATTATAGTATAAACAACAATAAGAGCAACATCTCCCTAAAAGGTTTCTAAACAAGGGGTAGAGATGAGAAAAGTTTAGATATTATTAAAAATGTGTGTATCCTTCCTTTCAAATTTTCCATTCTATTGAAAGGTGCATGGATAAGATCTTTGGATAACAATTCATTGCTGATCAAGAAAATGAGTAAAATATTTATCCTTATAATCCGTGAAAATATTAGTTTACAAGATTTTGATTTTGCAGGAAAATTGAGTTTAAATCATATTTACAAAGTGAGAATATAAAGAAAACAATTCAAACCTATGATATAGGAGATAAATCCATGTATATCAAGAAAAGTCAAGAAACATCACATAATATCACAAACCACCCATGGTGTCATGAGGAACGGGCTCCCAAATATTAAAATTGAATCGAATCAAAGGGTGCCAAAGAAACATAGTTACTATTAATAAAAGGTAAAGTATGACTTTTGGGAACCATTATAAATTAAAGATCCAAGTATAAGATTGAAAAGATGACTAAGACAAGTGTGCTAGATATTGGATATAACAACAACAACAAGAAGAAGGCGTTTGGATAGAAGGCGAAGATAGGTAAGTTCAATCAGTTGTCTAACCTTATGGCCTATCCTAAAGATCTCGCTTGTCCGTGGATTTTACACAATACAACTTAGGTATTTGAATAACGCCTATACTTTGAACATGTATAGTAGAGTTGTCAACAATATAGACGACAAGTGAAACATAAAGAGTGCTCAAAAAATTATATAAGGAGGAGTTAGAGATCATGTGGTTGCAATAAGACGAATCAAAATACCATGAATAGTAAGTATCTCATGTGACAAACATGACAGGGGAGCAAATAACATAAAAAATCTCATTAGAGTTGCTGTAGAAGGGCATAAAGAACTTTTAAAGAGAATTTGAGAGATGAACTCTTTATTAAACCCTTAGTAAAACCATTAGCAGTAGTAGTAGGCTAAAAGGATATGAAAGAGTTACATTTTCTAAAAGTTTGTCAGGCCATTTTCTACACTCAAAGATGTAATGACTTCTTTTTTTTGTAGTAATTACAAAATACCTTCTGAAACTTCTTGGTAGAGGTTTGATAAGAAGAAGTTTGAGCGGCAAAAACAACATCAATAGTTGGAGCACATTTTTCCGTTCTAAGGGCATGGAGTAGGGTGTCTTGAATGGTTAGTTCTTTAATCATAGTATCAAGGTTTGACAAAAGACTTTGATGAAGAAGAGAGCTACAGATAGACTCGAACCATCTTTGGGAGTCATCAACAGATGTAAAAAATGCTATCAATTATGAAGATCATCATAGATAATAGCACTTTGAGTATTAGGTTCCGTAGGATCTCCATAAGTCAATTGATGCCAAAGCTCTTAAAATTCAAACATAATTGTGGATAGTTTGATCAAGTTGTTACATGCGATGAAGTCATTTATAAATCATTATATACAAAATAATAGCTTTTTAGAAAATCTCATATATTTTTAACAGTATCAAATAATCAAAAGTCAAGCTTGATTATGTTGGCACAAGCATTGTGAACCCAAGTTAAGACCTGATAATCATGCCATTCTAGGATATTAGATGTTTTGTAAATATATCCTTTGCTTCATCTATTTTTTGGTTAGGTTTGGGTATCCATCTAGTAACAATGCAAAGAAGTTTACTTCGGAGAAAGCTGCATATTTTCTCGACCCACAAATCATAGTTAGATTCATTAAATATGACATCGATTGGTTGAGGAATAAATTCAGAAAGTTTGTAAGTATCCATATTGCACAAAAGAACAAGATTTTGTTTGGAAAATAAAAAAACAAGATTTGTTAACAATAAGGCTTGAAAAACACAATAAAAAGTACAAAACAATTTGTAGAGTTGGAATATGGCCAATTTGAACGTGAAAATGAGTTCACAGCACCCAAAAACCTTAAGAATTGGTTTGAGTGACAAGAAAACTGGTAAGAAAATAGTTGACCTGGTCAGTTAAATGTATTGGTCAACAATTTTGAATCGAATCAGATGAGCTGAATCAATGATGAGGTGGCAACTAATGTGGCAGACATGAGACCAAGGATGATGTGGCTGATGTTTATATGGCAAATGCGAGACCCATGTGATGACTACTGATGTGACAGTTGACGCAGATGCTGACATGGCAAAGAAGGGATATGGTTGCTAATGTAGCATGTATGTGGATGTTAATGTGGCAAATAACATGATAAAAGGTGGGACCTAGGTAGAAAACACCGTTGTTTAAGTCATATTCTTCCTTTGGAAAACAGAATACAAAAATTCGATAGTGGCTATCGATGAAGTGTGCATTGGAGATTATGTACACGGTTTGCAATGTTGTGATCGTCTTGAAGAATAGAAGAATTTGGTATATACCAAATAATTACTAGACGATTGAAGAATTTGTTATAGATGATTGGAGTATCTCCAAAAGGGCAAACACAGAAGGCCAAAATTTTTTTACCCTTTTTACAAAGGAGGCTTTGACACCATATAAAAAATAAAGATGATTGAGAAAAAATAATGTTTGTATTTTCGGTGTATAAATTCTTACAGAAAGGGAGCAACACATTTTTTAGTTATATACAATTAAGGAAAATATCCCTTAATCTATGTTAATAATATCCTTAAATTTATGTTGATTGTATCCCAAAATCTATGCTAATGAACAGCTAATGACAGTTACTAGTTGACTTATATATATGTTAACAGTAAGGATTGCATGTGGCTCACTTCATATTTGTAATCAATCAAGGCTTAAGGATGCCAAACAAATTAGGACGCTAGTGATTTGAGCAAGAACATGCAACATTTTTAAAAAAGCTGTTGTTACCTCAAACCTTGAATCTCCAGCAACAAGCCCTTCAAAATATTTGGCCAAGTTGATGTGATTTCTGATATAGCATTGCAGATTTTCCAAGCCATACAATCGTAATACCATCCATAGTTTCAATGATCTAACATGGAGTTTTAGTTAGTAGAAGACTATGCCACCTTTGGTGCTTGAAGCACCTCTTGCATTGATGGTAGGATGCACAAGACATGCATTTTTCTATTCCAATTTAAGCCAAATAAGATCTTAGTCCTGAAAGCAAAAGTTAAGGCAAACCTAAACCGACGTCCAAGAGGAATCTGCCAATCTTTGTAGTCCACGACCATGTTTGCTTGAGAGGCCTGAAAAATAAAACACAAAATGCCATGAGAAAGGTTCAGTAAACAAATAGAAACATTAGTTAGACGACTATACTGACCATCCATTCATTTAATGCCGGTAACTTTATCTGAATATTGCACAATCTTTCATCCTTCCAAGATAATTTAACTACTATCTCATCTCACAGTATTGAAGGCTTTAAATAGGAGATCATAACTTTGACAATGAAGACTTCTAAAGATTGATAACACAACTTCTGCACCTAGCTTAAGAAAGATAGCATGAGTTAAAGTTTGATTCTTCTTTTTTTATTTTTAAAGATATCTACAACTTTGTATAAACATGCCTGGATCAGTAAGCCTCCTTCTGTTAAGAGTGCAGGATTGGAGAATGCACAAACAGCCAACAAGTTGACAGACTACTGCGTATACTACTTAAGCTTTAATGCTAATACTTTGATACTTCATGAACCAAAGATTAAGAAATATATAGATTCTCAGAAGGTCTAGGAGAGCTTGAAAATTGCCTATCTTGACTGCTTACCATGTTGGAAACCTTCACAAGTCATTGCAGGGTCACTGATTATGAAAGTAATTTGTATAAAATGTTCAATAACTCCAGTAACATAAATTCAATTTCATGTTAAATACATGTCTCAGATCTGTAGATTAATTGCATATGAAAATGTAGAAGGAAGCTTACTTTGTTCTTCAGAAACTCAGGATTTGTAGATAGGGACTGAATTAAAGCATTTCTGTCCTGTTTTCATGCAAGATAGCATCATTACTTAAAATCTCAACATATTCAAAGAAGTAAACCATTCAAGGAAAGCAAATCAAAGGCACATGTTATCAACTACAAATTGTATCAAGAGCCTTTCAGGTACACAAGTTAAATTCCACATTGACATCATCATTATGCAATCAGCAAACCTTAATTGCTGCCTAAATGCAAAACTTACTTTGATCTTAGTAACTACACAACTGAGCATTTTCAATGTCCTAATCACTATCTCAACAATACTGTGGTAGCTGGCCAACAGGGATCATCTCTTAAATATTTTTGACAACACTAGTAAAAGATTGGGGCTAAATCTGGTGAATGCATGAAGATGTTTCTTTGTTCATGTTAGTGGCATACTATCCCATGCTACTTAATAAATGTTCCTTCAAAGTTAACCTCTACATTCCCTACTATCCTTAAAGGAATGAACCTTCAACAAATGAAGAGGAGCTTCAACCATGCTTCATCAGTTGAGTGCATACTGTACATTTGTTAAAAGCATGTAATAGATAGAGAGAAAAAGAGTAAAAGCATGTTGTTAAATATTTTCCATAAAAAGCCTAGTTGAAGGTAATCAACAATTACCAACAAAAAATCTGTCAATTTTTATTAATAATACAATTTTTATCTGATTTTTAATAATAAAAAATGGCTTAGATTTTTTTTTAATCAAATATTTTGAAATTCTCATTATTATTGGAAATGCATTTATCAACAATATTTCTTGAATCATATATAGGGAGAATATGATGGAAACATAGAGACTGGAAAAACTCTTACCTTCACCCAAAGGGCTGAGCAATCAAAATTGGTCAGCAACCATTTATGTGCATTCATGTTAAAAGAGTCAGCTTCCTCAACACCATCAAGATAGTGGCGATATTCTGGACATATACAAGCACTTCCAGCATATGCAGCATCCACATGAAACCAAATTCCATTCTTCTGTTAAGAGGCCATACAGAAAATATAATATTACCGTCCTATATAGCAAACTTTCAGGGAAGTCCTATGAAAAGTAATTTTCAGAGATCTTTCCCATGTACACACCATTTAGAATCACAAGGCCCCAGCACAGTTTAAGTAAGGATGTCCTTTCTTTATGTGCGTTGTTCCATTTGCAAAGTTATTCAACATGCAGGGGGATAAGTACACTTTGTACACCTGGTTAGGGAGGTTATCTACAGAACTTCACCATAACATGTAAAGAAGAAGCCTTCTAATTTCACTAGCTTCGCCTAGTTATCTATTCTTTCCCCCATTTTTGTTTCACTTTATGTTCATTTGATAAATAGAGTTAGTTTATGCTCCATATAACACTTGGCATCCAATTCTGGTGCCAAAGATCAAGGAATGCAGCTATTCCATATTGACTATGTCATCCTTTCTTTAATCACACTTAAATCTTTATTTCGGAAACAGCCAAGTTTAACATCACCTTCGCAATCTTTCCTAGAGGAAGCACAGGATCAATAGCTGTTGATGATGTAGTTCCAACCTGCGAATACATGATAATGACACTTCGAAACAAACAGATAACATGAACATCTCATGTCAGGACTACCAATTGTTATTTAACATGGAAAAACTCAAAAAATAATCATTTAACCAGAACACTAAAATTACTTTATAAGGAAAAGGCTACAATTGATAAAACATAAGGAAAGAGAGAGCGTAAAGTAACAAGTACTAGTTTTTTATAATTGCCATAACTTACAGTGGCACATAAAAAGAAGGGAACCCATCCCATATCAACGTCATGTGAAATTGTTTCACTGAGTAAATCTGGTGAAAGAGCATAATTTGTAGAAGAATCAGCTTTTAGCACCCTAAAATTTTGTGGATGAATTCCTGCTATCTGGCTCAGGTAAACAAACATCACAAATTAAAATAGATCAATCAAAAGAAACAATGCTTGCAGGAACATACACCTGGTTCACCTTGTTCATCAGGAAAATTTTCAAAAGGGTTGCATTTGCAAAAAACTAAGGACATACAGATGGATATGCAATCAGTTATTAAGTTCTGTTTTGTAAAGCTTGCTTGAAGTGGGATAATTAGAGTCTACCAGGCATGCTACAAACATACCTGGCAGGCTTTCTGCAAAGCCGAATGTGTTTGATCAGAAGCATAGACCACAAGTTTCTCAAGGGAATTTTTTCCAACCCTTCCCAAAACTTTATCACGAGCTGCCAGTAGTACAACTAGAACAGCTTCACTTGCAGTGCCTTGAATAACTCCCCCACCTTGTCCTACAATATAATACCAAATGCGTTGAAGAACTTTATCGCAATAATTAGATCCTAATCTGACGTCTAAATGGTTACCTGATGAGAGAAAATCTTCAGGTAATTTCAGCATTTTACCAAGCCAATCAAGAACAATCATTTCAAGCTCTGTTGCAGCAGGAGAAGTTATCCAGCTGAAACCCACTATATTAACACCGGCACTAAGCATTTCTCCCAAAAATCCTGCGATACTGCTGTTGGAAGGATAGTAAGCAAAGTAATTCGGGCTTTGCCAGTGCGTCACCCCCGGCAATATCTTCGCCTGAACGTCTGCAATCAAACAGAAGATGAAGTGCGATAAAGAAACATCGGTGAAACACAAGATAACACATTCAGCGACAACAAATGTACTTCCTACTCCTAGGATCACAGCTTAATAACATGCAAGCAAATGTAAGCGAATCTAAAATGAATAACTTAACCATCAAGAACGCTTTGAAACGATTCCGGTTGGGTTGGAGCAGAATCCGGCAGAAGTTTATGAAGATAGCCAGGCTGAAACCATTAACATTAAAGAACCAAGAGACATGCGAACATGAGAGATTAGCCAAGAACTTGATAGTAAAAAAAAAAAGAAGGATAACCAGTCCCCAATACGGAAAGGATTAATGAGATAAGAACAAAATATCCTTCATCATATTCCCAAGTAAAAAAGAAAAAGAGAAAAAGATGAAATTAAGAAAATGGGCAACCTCAACTTGACTGAGAACAGGGATAGTCTCAATGGTTTTGTAGTAATCAGCAATGAAATCAACCATCTTATGTCCACACTCTCTCAGTTGCTCAGCGTCCATCGGTTTCAACCCGCTCTCCCTGCAAAACAAAACATAAAGAAGCAAACTTTGATCAAAAAGAAAAATCCAAAGCCAACGTTTTGGAAACTAAAGCACAACACTCACATTTGGTTGTGAATAGGAAACGCAAATGGACGTTGGAGGACGCGGAGTGTAGAGAATTTATTCAGAATTAGCTTTGTTTTGCAAACAAGGGAAGTGTAAAAGACGGACGGAATGAAATCACTTGTTCACTGTATGTAACTTAGTATATGCTCTGTTCTGTTTACAGTTTACACGATTTACACATAATTAAGACTCCTAGTCCTATCCTATCTAGTCAGTGACGACAATAGACGGGACAAGTACGCGGCTGCCACAACTCACTCGTCTCTCCTTTGCAACTAACGTAACGTAGATATTGTCAAAGTTGCAGTGTCCTGCATATGCAGATGGCTCCTTAGTGGCCCATTAGTCTTTCCAACTTGCCTCATCAATTAATAAACTAGCGATAAAGTTCTGGATCCCTATCTAACTGTTATTTTAACATTTAAGGGGTGTTCTGGACTTCTGTCTCTTTTTTTCTATTGTGATTTTATTTTTCATTTTTATTTTTATTTTTATTTTCTTTTAAATAAAAACAAAATTTTACTTAATTGATAATGTCAATGTAATTATTATAGACAATAATTACATATCAAATAAAACTTAAAGATAACTTTATTTTAATATCTTATATAATATTTATTAACAATTATTAATAAAATTATTTTATTTTATTAAAATGAATAATGTAAAAATTAACATTCTATTTAAAAATTAATATTTATTTTAAATATATTTTGATTATTAAATAAAAATTTATTTAAAAATATATATTTATTTAATTTGATAATAAATTAGATTATAAAAAAATAAACAAAAACCACTTTTATGACTTCATAACTTTTGAAAACTATAAGAAACTAAACTAAAGGCTGAAACCAAAAATTCAAATAAACGATTTTTTTTACTAAATTTGAAAATAAAAATGAAAATGAAAATGAAAACAAATAGGCCTAAGAATATACTTTAGTTGAAATTTTTGTTTTTTTTGTTATAATTTTTTTGTTTAGATATAATCACTCTATTAATTAGAGATAAGACTCGATACTACTAGATTTTTACAGACCCACTTTCACGGAGTTGTTATTGTTATTGTTATTATTGTAATTTTTCAATATAACTTAATCATGTATCACTATTATTTTTACCTTTGTCACTATTCACTACCATTTATATTTTTAAGAATGAAATAACCATCATCATCATCATCACACCCAGTCCGAAGTCCCACAATGAAGCGGAATCTGAGGAGGTTTGATAATAGTACACAGCCTTACTCTTACATAGTAGAGAGGCTGTTTACGGTAGACCGACATGCAGATGTGACAGGAAAATAGTAATGCAGGTTAACAGAAGAAATAAGTAAAAACTAGCACGTAGAATATTCAAGTAAATAGAATTACAATAAAAGACATAAAAACATACCTGATGTTTAACCAGATCTGCCAGTACCTTACACCTTGTAAAGACTGGCTTTTTTCGTCACTAGTCGTGTTAGGAATCTTCACTGAGCGACCCTGAGGATACGACAATCCTACGGTTTAGGCGTCTATCGCGGGAATCTTTCCCAACATTAGGTTGAACTTCCTATGCGATAAGTGTGTCGTTTACCCTTATCCTATCACGCCAGACTTTCCTACTTCTAACAACTGCCTCAGTGAGGGCTAACTCTAACATATCTTTCTTGATCACTTTCCTCCAGGTCTTGTAAGGCCATCCTTTCCTCCTTTTGTAGTCACTCAGGTTTATTATCTCACAGCGCCGTATTGGAGCATCTAAGGGCATCCTGCGCACATGCTTAAACCACCTAAGCCTTGTCTCTCTCAACTTGTTTGCAATACTAGCCACCTGTAGTCTGCCTCTCACTACCCAATTCTGTACCCTATCTCTTATGATAATGCCACACATCCACCTAAGCATACGCATTTCTGCTACCACCAACTGTCTCGTGTGTCTATGTTTAGTCAGCCAACATTCTGCCCATATAGCATGGTTGGCCGATTCACCATTTTATAGAACTGCCCTTTGAGTTTTACAGAGACTTTTTTATCACATAAAACACCTAATGCACTTTGCCATTTGATTCACCCAGATCTAATACGATGCAATATATCATCATCGATATTACCATCTTTCTGAATGATGGATCCGAAGTATTTAAAATTCGATTTCTGTGATATGATGTCAGTGCCAATCGCTACCTCCGCCTGTTGTACCATCTGACTACCCGAGAAGTTGCATTCTAAATACTCCATCTTGGACCTGCTCATGTTAAAACCTTTCGACTCTAACGCTTCTCCCCAACGTTCTAACTTGGCATTGACCCCCTCCTTGGTCTCATCCACTAGGACAATATCGTCAGCAAATAACATACACCAAGGTACCTCCCCTTGAATATGTTTGGTAAGTTAATCTAATACTAATGTGAACAAAAAAGGACTTAAAGCTGAGCCTTGGTGTAGTCCAACACCAATAGAGAACGCTTCCGTGTCGCCTCCTACCGTCCTGACGCTAGTCAATGCTCCTTCATACATATCCTTAATCACTTTGATATACATCGTAGGAATGCCCTTTGCCTCCAAACACCACCATATGAGTTCTCTAGGAATCCTGTCATATGCCTTCTCCAAATCTACAAAAACTATATGTAAATCCCATTGTCGTTCCTTATAGCATTCCATTAGTCTCTGAAGCAGATGTATTGCTTCTGTCGTGGACCTATCAGGCATAAATCCGAATTGATTGGCCAATATAGAAGCAGCTCTCCAGATTCTCTTTTCAATTACCTTCTTCCACAACTTCATGGTATGACTCAGTAATTTGATGCCTCGATAGTTTTGGCATTGTCGAATGTCTCCTTTGGCCTTGTATAAGGGGATTAACCTACTCAATCTCCATTCATCCCGCATCTTGGCTGACTCAAGGATCACATTAAAGAGCTTAGCTAACCACTCAATACCTACAACACCTTTTGCTTCCATACCTTTATAAGGTTGTCATTCGGTCCTACGGCCCTTCTGCTCCCCATCCTCCTTAAAACCTTTGTAATTTCCCCCCTCGTTATCATCCATCATGAGTACTCGTTTAGACACAGCCCCAACAAGGGAGGTTCCCCTAACTCTATGTTGACCAATATGTCTTTGTTATATAGGCCATAAAAGTATCTCTTCCACCTCCGCTTGATGGCTTGGACATCTGTGAGTACCTGTCCTTCTTCGTCACGTATACAACAGACTTGGTTGAAATCTGTCGTCTCACGTGCCCTATCTCTCGCTATCTTGAAAATTCTTTGTGCTCCTTTGACTGTATCCAAATCTCTGTACATCTTCTCGTAAGCTTCTCCTTTAGCCACTGAGATAGTCTTCTTTGCCTTCTATTTTGCCAGTTTATACTTTACTTTATTAATAATCTGCTCCGCCTCTGTTGCACTTGCCAACAAATCTTTAATCTCTGAAGTGTACTGGTTTAAACTAACAATTACACATACAAAATGACATTATTTATATATTCTTATTTGTGTCTATATGGCAATTGAATGTTGGCGCCTGGTTGAAGTATATGTATGCCTTTTTAATTTGTGCGACTCAAATTTCCATGAAATTTGTTTCTAATTCTTCAGTCTTTTCTTTAGATGTTGAAAAAATTGTTTGTACTAATTCATGTGATTGATTAAACTTGTTGTTGCATTTTCTATCTTTCAAGTTATCCATGCTAGATTATATTATTCCCTTTGTTGTGTCCATGGACAGGATTTCATTAATTTCTTCCTATAACATTTACTCCTTCAATTGTATTTTCTTCATAAGGTGTTTGCCAACTCTGGTTATTGGTGCATCAATTACTGTGATCGTACATCGTTGTTGATTCTGTTGCATTATGGCAATTGATCTCACATCTTTTTCCTAAAACATCAAATGTACATCTGTAGAATTAATCCTATAGAAACTCTACAAAAATGTCTTTGCTTTCAAATTCTGAACATGTGGACATGTTTACACTACCATAATAGTGTTTTTGTTTTCTAATCTTATGAGCATGGGGGTAGAGGTCTATTGGAATCTTCTGTTAGAGTAAAATGCCTGTGAACGTTTAAGATCATATTGAGATGGCTTAAAGCTAAATAATGTCATCCTTTTATGATTAGTGCTATATGTTATAATAACATTATCACTAATCACTACAATAAAAATAACATACAGTAACACTAGACAGTAATACTTTTGACAATATGTTATAAAATACCTATCTACGGTAACATTATATCTTAAAATGTTTTGATTCTTAATTTGATAAGTAACACTTTATGATCTTATAACATATAATTTATCATTGATAACAATTTTTTTAAGTGTTACTAAAAAGGTTACTATTTTAAGATGTTACGAAAGTGATGTGAAATAATGACACTTTATATTAGTTACTTTAATAATAAATTTATAACACTTTATATGAGTTATCTTAATATCATAAAA